>JASANE010009839.1:0-39975 GCA_030248225.1 Trileptium ribeirensis
CTGAGCAATACGTAATGCTATATGTCATCTTACTTGGTTCATTTCGTATTGCTGTTTGGTTAAATTACCAGGATTGGCTGTATATATTGTATAAATATATTCATTCGTAATAATTTTATTGGCAAAATACAATTATTTTTCTGCATTTTATTTATTTACTTATATTGCACTTTTATTATTAGATTATAAAAAATGTATTTTTTAGTATTATATGTTCACTGAAGAAAAACGATTACAGGTTGTTAATGCAATTTCACACCGGCATTTCTATTTTTATTCGAAAAACGAGCGTCGAATATTTTAAAAATAACATAATAGTATACGCAAGCCTTGTTCTGCGCATTCACATAAACCGATAGGTATTTTTTTAGCACAGTATAATATAAGAAACACATGTATTTGTTTATGCACTGCCATCCCATAGGATATCTTTGGTATCCAAAGTTTTCGAAAAAACTCTCAATAAATGTATAATTTTATATATCGTTCGAATCGGATTAATGAGCTGAGTCGAGTGGGGGAAAACCAACTGATTCGGTTCATGGTGTAACTGTTTAAGCTTAAAAGTAGCCTTAGGCTTAAGCTTCCAAGCTGATTTTGATACCACTCTCCTCAGTTCGTCAATGCGGCTAGAACAATAAATAAATGTATAATTTTATATATCGTTCGAATCGCATTAATGAGCTGAGTCGAGTGGGGGCCAACTGATTCAGTTCATGGTGTAACTGTTTAAGCTTAAACGTAGCCTTAGGCTTAAGCTTCCAAGCTGATTTTGATACCACTCTCCTCAGTTCGTCAATGCGGCTAGAACAATAAATAAATGTATACTTTTATATATCGTTCGAATCGCATTAATGAGCTGAGTCGAGTGGGGGAAAACCAACTGATTCGGTTCATGGTGTAACTGTTTAAGCTTAAAAGTAGCCTTAGGCTTGAGCTTCCAAGCAGATTTAAATACCACTCTCCTCAGTTCGTCAATGCGGTTAGAACAATAATTTTCGGTACCATTGGTAACCCAAAATATGTAGTAAATATGGCCGAAGTGGTTATTTTCTGAATCGTCTTGTCGACCTGAGTCGAATCGAATGGTATCAAAGTTTCCAATGTAGCTTCAAAAAAGACCGTGTTCGGGCTGTGGGGTATAATTGAAAAGGCCCCGATTTTACACCTTATTTTGCCGGATACAATTTAGAAAGATGCATACTTTATTGATAGTCACAAACTACTTTATATATAGTTTATAGTGTATATATGATATTCCGAAAAGCACATCGCTGAACCTTAACCATTCCGTGCCTAAGTCCGCCAACTGGCATTAGCGCATATTGCAACGCGTTCTGTAAACTAAGTATGTTGTCTTGCGTATGTTTGCACGCGCGTTGTTATTAGCTCACTGCGAGGTTCCTTAAGGAACTGTGAGGAACTGAGCAACAGTGCCCAGACGGTTCAATGGTTTACAATAGTCAATACGCCGTTCTCACGCATGCGATCGTGGTACCATCTGCGGCGCGTGCTATAGTTTGTCAGACGTATATACAATATGCACACTAGCTCGGGCATTCAAAGGTTAACTGTGAGGTGCATTCTGTGGTACAAGTTTGGTAGAAATCTTTGAAAAATGTATTTACTTCTTTTTATTCTTGCGTTCTTTTGTCGGTTACTGCTGTGGCCGGATATAAGCGGAATGTTCCATTTCCCACTAAATATATATTAGTTTATTAACATGCTATTGTGTGTTACAGTTGCAGTGACGTGTTTTATTTTTGTTTGTATAAAATATTTTGTTGATGGTACTTCGGCAGTTGGTTAGCCAATGCCTAAAATTCCAAGGCTATGATGGCCTTAACGCCTGATACAAACTTCGTTGCACTGATTCCCAGGTTACCAGTATGCGTTTGGTTGATAAACTTATTTGTTGTCATATCGATACTGTATCCGGATAGTCCGTGAAATCGTTATTACGAAATGAAATTCTGACTGATTTTAACATCGTTAGAAATTTAATTGTAAATAGTGTGTTATTAAATTTGGCGATGACGATAAGACAGAAGTTAACAAGCAAACTTGCAATAATCCTTCTTGGTTGTCACTGCATGGCGCTAAGGTGACTCATAGGCGAACCGGGAACCAGGTGAATTCTGATTTTGTGCTGTTAACCTTTTCATAACTATCGCTACTAGTTATTGGCAGGAGTGCAACATTTTGATACATTGTATTAAATGAGTTTGACGTGTGGAATACCCTTACACTTATGTTGTTTAGCTAGCTTTGGGAACTTCCTTAAATCCTAGTAATATCTCTTAGATGGCTCAGTGGTTTGCGTACGCGGCTTGCAATGAAACAGTCTGGTTTCATTCGTGGCGCTGACTTAGTTCGTCAAACACTGTACGGTACAACACACCAGCTAATTCGAGCGTTAAGATATTCACTATAACTAAACAGTAATTGGTGCCAGTAAATTTATCGTAAGCTATTTACTGATTGGGAGAACAATACAATAAACATATTAAATGTTACGAATATATATAAATCGGGTTGACAGACTCTAAGGTTTGCAGCGAGGTAGCAAAATAGCACGGTTTATAGGTTCCAAAGGTGGGCGTAGAATTAAATGATGTAGTTTTATTTTTAAACTTTTCGGAATTTCCCATAATTCCGGACTCAATAATACGGTTTCAAAGGCACACATATATGACTGTCATGTCATATGTCTGTCACTTGCTCGCTCGCTTTTTCGGTAGTAAGTCTTCCAAATCCAAATTCGAACATACAGGTTTTTTTGCACAAGCTCACAGTGGTTCTTTTTTCTCAATAATCTGCCATTTATTTTATCTGACTGACAATTGCGGGTCCGTGCGTTCCTTACTTTTGTAAAGCTAAAAGTTTTTTATTATGATTTTCTATTTTTTGTTTGTTTATCTGTGTTTTTTGAGTAAAAATGTAGCATTTACGTTCATATTGTATAAATTTTTTGATGTTTAATTATTATTATTGCAATGTAAAGCATCGGCTGCTACATACATTTGCTTTAAATAAGGCAATCACAAACAAAATCTTTTATGAGCAAGAAAAACTTAGCTACGAGCCAGCTAAACTAGCTGATTGAGTGTGTTACTAGCTTAGCTTTTGATAGTTATATTTTAGTGATTGGTTGGAGAACAAATAAGCATAAAAGATAATTTTTTTCTACTATTTTTTTATTATTTCTTAGCTTTCATTTTAGCTTTATTATAAAATAATTATGTTTGTATTAGATATATTTTTCAAACATTTATTATGCTTCAATGTATAGATAATGTTTTTTTGGATACAGCCACGCAAAAATGATTCAGAGACTGGAAGATAAGAGAGAGATTCGTGTTTGTGTTCGGTGTTTGGTCTATGGATGTTAATGTTGTTACAATAATAATTTGCGTTTCTGTTCTGTTGCAATAGCATTTATAATATTTAGTTAGCATTGTTTGTTATTCATTTTAATTATTATCTTGTATGAAACGGCAAGATAAAAATCTGGTTCTGTTTCAATATATTTACTGAAATGAATTAAATTTTTGACTCATCATCTTCATGTTCATACTGAGGATAAGAAGCAGTTTCTTCATAAAACTCAGTGCTATACATAAAACGTATAGATGGCGAGGGGTATTTCTTCATGGATGCACTGGATTTGCGACCTGGGGCACGTCTTAAAAGCCCCTGTTGTATATAAACACGCGATCATTTCGGGTCTTTTGTGTTATCTTTCACGAGGAGTGTTGGGTAAACGGTTGGTTACTCATTGGACATGGATGGCTGCACCGAAGGGGAGTTGAGAACGCTACGCCTCTGAACTTATATGCATACGTGAAGTAAATGCCAATTTTATGTGGCTTATATTGCATTTTATAGTTTTTTATGTGACAGTGGTCAGCTTGCATCGTTGTTTAATAAGGCTTTATCTTAACGAGTATTACATAAACGTATTGTATTAATGAAGTATTGCGGACGTAATATCCTGATTACAAATCCGGCCTCTAGAATCACCATTTCCTTCGCAAAAGTGCTGCTGTATTATTGCCGTTAGTAGTAGCCATAGACGATTATCGACACGGCTTTTAAGCAAATCCCACGCCTCCGGAAATATGGTAGCGATATCTATCGAGTCATCCATTCAAGCAATAATATTGTAGTGTTATCAGTGCTCATACATTCAACGTATGTTAATGTATATACACGATCCTTGGAAGCAGTAAACCCTCACTAATCCGACCAACAGCTTAATGTTTCAAGTCGTCGTATTTACTGGATCACTTCAAATTTACTCTTAATCCCAGCGTATCATGCAAGTTCCCCAAGTTATCACGTGAAATTCCTACCCACCTCCAGCGTGGCATGTCACGTCAAGTTCCTTGTTCCTCCACCCTTAGTGTAGCGTCAAGTTTCAGTCCGCATAGTGCGGTGATCGTATAAAGTATTGTCCCTCAAAGCCTGAAGCTGAGCCCAAAGACGCACCCAAAGGGGGATGAGGTTGATCCGCCACAAGGAATTTTTTGTGATTTATTGGTCATCGGTACCCCCTTACCAAAATATGTTCCGCTCCAATTTCTTGAAACTATGCTCCTTGAAAATTGAAAATTTTATAATCATAGTCCCACCAGCAAATCCTGGGCGCGACGCAGGCTAAGCCTAAGCTTAATCAGGGCTCAGCAATATAAAATTTTTGTCCTATAGTACTCATTTCTAGTTGCCCTCCTCGCGAATCAATATTTCGGGACATCCTGCTGCGTGTGTTAAGTCACTGGCACAAGTATGTCCTTAATATTGGTGGGGTTGCAATAGCTGTTTTGGTGTCCAAGTAGAATAGATGTGAAATTTTTTTGTGAAAATATTGGGGGCTTTCCTCACGGCAACCCCAGGATTTGCGCCTGTATTAATCAAAAAAAACGCAAACCACTGCCTAAAAACACTTATATAGTGGATTTGCAGTTAAAATGAAGTCTTACTTCAGTACTCCTTATTTTCTGATCATATTTAAAGTCTATAATAAAAGTTGACACGCGTGTTGATTGACAACCTGTAACTGTTAGTTGATCTCATCACAGTATCGTCATATAACTAATACATATATAAATATAGTTAAATGAGAATAATGTGTTTTAATCTATTATTTTATTATATATTGTTCTTGTAGTAGGTTGATTCGAACATGCGGACGGACGTTTCATTGTTAATTTTTTGAAATGTTTTTTTGGAAAAAAACGATTTTAATAAGGGATTAAAATTTCGTGTTTGATTTTTATTTTAATTTTAAAATTATCTCTTTAACGTTGTATCCGTAGTAAGTAGCCGATGCTGTAGTTTCGCTAATTCACAAAATGTTTCATCTTTTTTTCAATTATTACAAAAATGGGATATAAAGGTTAGTTTAGTTGGAAATGATTGAAACGGAGCGAGCGGAGTTTCCTTAAATAGCTTTGTTAGCGCCAAAAATCTAAAAAAAAATTTTTTCCTCCGTCTGTGGAGATCACAACTCATCGCCGGATGTATGGATGGATCTTCCCAAATATTTTTATTTAATCACAAATTCAGTCTTATTTGTGCTCTTTTATTAGATGCTAAACCCACCGAACACGTCTTCCGGGTCGAAATTTTGTCAATGGTCACGTTTTACAAATTTGGTTATCCGGTGATCTATCTTTCGCGACCTCTCAAGATAAAGGCTCCTCAGCGAATTATGGAAACCACAATGCAGGATCCTCTCATCGAGAACTACAACATTGCTAATAATAATATGTTGTCAGAGCTGCCATTTTGTAGCTATTAGCCAAAGTTTAAAAATTACCCCAAACAAGTGAAAATTCCAAAATTTTTACAAGGTAAGTTTCTTGCTTATGCAATGGGTAAGACCATATCTACGAACGATAACGACAGAAAGCTGACATAGACATAATAAACGAATAGATTAGAATTGTAATCTTTTAAGCAAGGAAATCTCTGAATTTCGCCTAAAGTAAACACGATTTAAAAATAAAGAATGGAGGAAAATTTAATTGAATAAATTTTAAACTCAGTGTATATACCTGCATCCAGGAACAAGATGCTCAATACCTTCCTACACGGCGCCAAAATATATACTACCCAATTTTATTCAGCACCCGTGTTCATTTATTTTGGTAAAGACAACTGAACATTCCTCCATAAGTCCATAGATGGTGGGTAAAAATCTAATTTCTAAGAAAAAAATTTTTTGGTTCCCAAGGGGGGACCCTCGGGACCCGAAAAAATATAAAATTTTAAAAATTCAATTTTTCCGTTGAAATGATTAGGGGAGATCTCGAGGATCACAAAAATACCAGAATTTCCAGAATCTTACCATTTTTGGGCAAACGCGGGCTAGGGGATAATGGAAAAGAACTGAAATGATCAGAGGAGGTCTCAAGGATCACAAAAATACCAACATTTCCCGAATCTGACCATTTATGGGCAAACTCTGGCTGGGGTGGGATAATGGAAAAGAACCCAGCAATCTATTTCCAATCCAGACTAAACAGTGTATAAAATTATATGCACAGGGTAAAGATTTTTGAAAAATTTCGGCATATTTACCAAGAGGTACCCAAAAAGTTGGAAATATATTTCCCGAAAATATGGCTCTAATGGACATCTTCTGGATTGACTTTGTGCAAAAATTATTAGGATTTTTTCAAGATTGAGGCTTTTTGGGTTGAGAGTATAACCCAAAAGACCCTAAATCATTTCGCAGTTAAACAGAAAGCAATTTTAATCAGATAAAAGGTAATTATGATCAGGCAAAATATACTTTAAAGTAAAACTATGTAAGTTCTAAGCTTAAAAGTTGCAAATACTACATATTTTTGTAACATTTAGATTGAAAATCGAATATTACAAAACATTCGTGCTCCTAGCCAAATTCTTTGGGTCTAATATCGTGGAATCTTCTTCCTAGCGACATAATGGATCTGAACCTAACACGACCACAATTCAAGAGCAGACTGAAGACGTGTTTATTTTGACACTGATCGTATTTATAAAACGAGCCCGTGTAACGTTTCTCGAAATAGGCGCTATATAAGTGTTTACCATTATCTGCGTTCTGGACGCGTACACAATCAGCGCAGGGGCGTCGCCATGGGCCAAGCTTCCAGTCTGATATTGGTACCCAAAGTTTGCAATTGCCACAAATCTTTTTCAACTTGCTATCGTAAGATCACATGTTGAGTTGACCCCCACAATGTATTGGTTCCCCCCAGTGGAAATTTTCTGATGACGGCCCTGAATCCCGGACAGGATTTGTTCACCTGGCCGTGATCATACGAACTTCATCAATACAAAGAGATATGTATGGTATTTAGTATTTTATATCAAATGCGTTTGCTTAAAATTGCAATACAACAGTACTAATTTTTATAATTAAAATTTTTTTAAAATGAAATGAACGTATAAGAAGGTAAAAACACACAAGCAATATCAACGTTAACTCTTGTATACATAATCAATCAATGTCCGTGCAAACAAATCTAGCAAGTAACTCCTAATACATAAAGTAGTTTAACTTAGTTTTTGTAAACTATTTCACTTTTTCTAATTATATAAATATAAATATATGTATATTTATATACACTATTTATGTTAGTGCTGCAATAATTTACATGTAATGATAGCAATAAATGAAATTGGTAGGTTTTTGACACTAATGTTTATGCAAGTTAACTGCGGTAAATTGTCATAAAAGACTTATTTTGTCTATATAATCTGACGCAAGCTAAGGTCAAAAAGTCGGTTCGCTTAGTTACAATTTGCCATTTTTCGTCAGGCGTTGTCGCGTGTATTAGGCAACGCCGCACTGCTGCTCACTAAGCGTTGGCGCTTCTCAATTGCACCGCGGATTTGACGAGCTACTTCTACTGGTGCAAAGTATTTTCAATACTCGACTAAGTCGCTGCGTTCAACCAAATCCCGGTGCTCATAGAAGTCTAGTTGAAAACAGCCGTCACAACATCGCTCGGGCTGTTAATCTTCCGCCAAATGCTATTCGGTATACGAACCGCATCACAAACTTTTGGACGGTTAATGGACATTGCGCTGTAAGATTTCCCTTTCGGAAAAGCTTACATCGATGATGTTGGCACAATGAAAAGGAGGAACAGTTTCGTCATTTGCAAGCAAACGAAGGGGGGGGGGGGTTGCGGGGGTCAATACCTCCCTTTTGGTTCAACCAGAAACAAAAAATGTTTTGAGTGAATCCGGTTCAAAATTATGTCGGAAATTGTCCTAAAACTAGCCTCTCTCGAACTAGAAACCAATTACTTTCAACCGTATTTTTGACCAAACTTCACATTTTTATATAAAATTTCGCTGTTTTGGCAACACTCGCAATTTTTACTTGTTTACCGTGTACTTAATATATATACCAGTGCTTATGCCGGGCTAGGAAACGCAATTTCATTAAAACTTTCTCCGCTCGTACACGATTAACTCGTAGAAATGTGCATCACTGAATGACCTGGTCCCCTGGACTCCGTTTTCACATTTCTGAGCGCAACCCCCCGGGCTCCCCCTTTTAGGTACCCGCTGTGGGCCGCGACCCCCCTTTCAAAATTCCTGGCTACGCCCGTTTGCAAGCAGTGTTGCAACGATTTCAACTGTTCAAGGTGCATCTCCAACCTGCAAAGTGCGAATTTTTCAAGTCATCTGTTAGCTTTGTGTGTGTCAACATCTCTGACACAGGTCTCAAGCCCTTAACAGACAAATTTTCCGCAATTGACAATTTTTTGCTACCAACAACAGTGAAAAAACTTAGACGATTTTTTGGAACCTACTGGAATCTCTTGGAATTGGAATGTTTCTGGTATAAGGGTTGGGCAAGCGGGCCTCACCCTCCGACTGTGTACTGCCCAACGTGAAAAAATTGGGCTTATAACAAAATGAATGTAAACGACCGGCCCCTCCACTTTTGCCCGGCATGCTCCACTTTTCAAGAGCTTGCGACGCTGCTGCGAAGAAGCTGTTGTAGATAATGTGAAAAACCTGATATAGCTGTGGTATTTGGAGTGTTGAGTAATGGATGGATGTATTTTCAATTTTTGGTTAAATTTTATGTTTAAAATTATATATATA
Source organism: Trileptium ribeirensis (assembly GCA_030248225.1). Classification (NCBI taxonomy): domain Eukaryota; kingdom Metazoa; phylum Nematoda; class Enoplea; order Enoplida; family Thoracostomopsidae; genus Trileptium; species Trileptium ribeirensis. The sequence continues at coordinate 9,118 of JASANE010009839.1, forward strand.
TATATATATATATATATATATATATATATATATATATATATATATATATATATATATATATATATATATATATATATATATATATATATATATATATATATATATATATATGTATATGAGAATTTAAGCATATAGAAGAGATAGAATTGTAATAAGCCATGTTCTGAGTATGAATGAAACAGTTTCATATTGACCACGGATTATATATCGACACAGTTAGCTAACGAAAATTTTCTCAATTAAAAATTCTTGTAAGTGTATTACTTATTTAATACATCCATTATCTTGTCGTATTGTCGATTTGTAGTTGAATCACGGTGCATGAGAACGCGATGCTCAACAGATTCCTATTCCTTTATATAATGTTATGTAATCAGAATGCAGTCGTTTTTTTTGGCTCGCCTACCTACTGTCCAATGATGTAATGATTGGATTTATCCAATAACGTCTTTTATTGTGTGATCAGCTATGGAGAGACTACGGCATGGTTAGCAATTATCGCGTTCTAATCTCATTAGTTGATGTGATCCTAGACACTGGTAGCCCTACCGAACCATAGAAGATAGCTAGTACCCCATGGCTCAAAAGAATCTTAGGGTATCCTAGAAACATCCCAAGGCTGTAAAACGAACTGCCCATCGTAGCATGTTACGCACAAGGTATCACTCATGTCATACTGTGTTATATATACGAAATTTTCGTCATATACTCTTGATTCGCGGAATTGTTTATAAATTATATCAAATTCGCTGCGCCGTATTCGTATTAAGCCATCTAATTTTACTAAAAGGTGTCACTTTTAAGTATTAAGTTCTAATTACGTTATATAATGGATTAATTAGGCTTCCTACCATCTATATAATACGGCTTAATAAAAGATTTATGTCAAAGGTGTTTAAATGATTCGTAATCCGGTTCGATCACAGTTAGTAATTCGTTCGTATCACAGCTTGGGCCGGGCAATAATTATTAGTCTTTAAATTAATTTTAAGCAGTTTTAACATTTCTAAATTTTAAATATTAAATTCAGTTAATCTTTAAAAACGTCAAAAGTTTGGACTTAGATTTTTGTAACATTGAAAATCGCTGTATTTGTTCGAATAGAATTATAGTGAAAAAATGCGGTATCACCAAATATTTTTGGATTTCATTTCATGAATTGAAAAATTTCTAAATCCAGCACGAAAATTATATATATGTCCCGCAACGTTTGGCAAACTCAATCCTGCTCCTGTGATCCAACCCGCGTTATATATATGATTTAAAGCACAGTACATAAGCACCGAACCATTGATACGCTGTTCCGCGGTTTTTCCATAAAGCGAATGAAAAATAACGCCACACTTTCAAATACGCAACACACGACAAGTTGAGTTAATACCACGCAACACCATGTGCACTAGGTCCATTTGATACCGGTGGGGCCTGGAAAAGCTAACTGATACATAAGAATTTCTGAAACACGTTGAATCCCAATTTACTAACAAATAACAATTTTTGATCAAAAACGTTCTCAAGAACTATCACTCACGTTGTGCTATAAGTAATATTTTCTCAGTGAACATGGATTATTTTTCCATAACACAGGGAACGTCAGTAATGAACGTATCTTCAATGGCGCCGTAGGAAAATTGCGAGGGTGGTCTTGCTACGGTTCTCGCGTGCTAGAAAGGGATGGGTGTCATGAGTAAGTAAGTTTGGTTTTGGTGTGCCTCAGGCAGTGCATTAACGCGTTTCCAAATGTCAATAATGCTTCTACTGTAAAAAGGGGTGACCCCGATCTCGAAGAGATCTGTTTTGGGAGTAAGAGATAATTGGGGATCCAGAGACTATGGGGGCTATACTGAAAAGATGGTGGGGCCCCTTCTCTGATTTTTCTCCCTCAGCCCAATCAGGGCCCAATAAACGCGGTCAATACTACGCTTCTCTACGCGCTGATGGACATGTGCATCAACTTTCATGAAAGGGTTAGTTAAACAATACTATAATTTAAAATTAGCCTTTTTATTACCGAATTTGTGTATCGCACAATATTTGAGAAGCTCGAGCCGCCGCCAAGGGTTGAATCCTGATCAAACAATTGCAAGATTGTGGGCGATCTACGTAATCAAATGAGCTGCGTAGGATTTTTTGGTCGGTTCCTTAAGGAGTGAATAACAAGGCACGCGCGAACACCGTACGACAGACGTAGTCAAGAACGCCTTGCAATGAGAAATATCTAAATTTGCTTTAGTAGTGTCGAAATGTTTACAAAATTTATAACAGCACGCGTAATCGTTTTGTTCATATTTGAAAATAATATTACCTCCTCCAAAAATACGCAAATATGGGCAATTGATCAGGTTTCATGAAGGTGATGCTAATGGTCGCAGATTCAGCTCAGCTGATGTGTTATTTACCGAGGAGCAAGACCCACCGTAAAATGCGTAGCGTTGGTGATCTTATGTTGATTTTCAAGTGAGATATTATTATTTATACTACACTTCCATTTATATCTTTAAAATTGCATCAGTTTAGTGATAGTCGCTGATACAATGTTGCTTTGTCGAATCGCTAAGCCCATCGCACCGTTAAGCATGGGCGTCGCAAACTGTCTAAAATTCATTACTACGGGTCGTTTACGTTCGTTTTATTATAACTCCGTCAAGTAAGTTTTTCACGGTCGCCAGTAAACGGTGGGAGGGGCCGTCTGTATCGCCCCAGACCGCGCATCTTGCGACGCCACTGCGGTTAAGTGCCTAGCCAACCGTTAGTAGCTCGACACCAACTGTCTTGCGGGCTAAACTGGCGTTTTATCGTTTTTTTTAATTTCGCCGTCTCAATTATCAACCACGAGCCACTTGCTAACTGATGAACGAGTTAGCTCGACTGTTTTTGACAGTGTTTTTTTTTCAAAAAATTATGAGTCTATATAGCAATTTACCTATCTGGCATGTTTTGTGCCGACATGCATATTACAAAGATTGTGTAGGCATTCAGGCTGGTAATTTGCATATATAGAGAAATATACAATTGCATTTGCGACTAAAGCAAATTAGCTTTGTATGGAAATTTATGACCTTGGTCTGTTTCTGTTCAGCAGTTAGACTGTAGCGGATCGAGTGTTTTATGAGCCTTAGCTTGTATTATTTGCTGATAATTGGATGTTGGCTGTTTTGACGATATATTTGTGGTTATTCGCTGAGACTGGGAGATATTTTTCAGTGTTTTGTTTTGCTATTCGTATGAGTACTCACTAGTGATGCAACCTGAGCAAATATTTCGGCCCAGACCGACCAAGTCAAAAATCTACATTTTTATTTAACAGACTTGAAAAAATTTTGCCCATCAATGTACCAGAATTGCTGGGGATTATTTTACAGGCAGTTTTGGCTCATGTCATAAACAGGTAAATTTTATTATCGCAACATATGTTAAGCAATTTAACAGAAAGTTTGAGTACCAAAGTTAGTTTTAGAAATTTTTTAGTGAATTTGCAGTTCTGGTAAAAAAAATTTCGACAGTCTGGACAGGTCCAGCGGTGCGGACCGACAAATTTAAAAGTCGGTCCGGTCCGCAAAGAGATACTGCTGTTCAGGGCTATAAATCCTGTTTTCAGACTGCACTGTGTATACATACATGTCCTGCAGCGCATCACCCTTCTAAGAACATCTACCTTTTTATTTGTGTCGTCCCCTTATTTCTAATTTTGCACAATGAGATTCGCAGAGCGTGGTATACCAGTTTTTGGCTTTTTACTGTGTCTCTAATGAAGTGCCGAGCAGGCAAATAAGAATTCAAAAAACCATAATATTTAGTACAGTTCCGATAAGTTTGCTTTCAGCCTCTGAATCAACCCGTGTCAATACCAGATCACAGTATGTGACCTCGTGACCCGGTAACAGATGTGACCGGTAATGAACCAGTGACTCAGTTCCATCTCTGATTGATAATAATTTATATTGGCGCCGCAAAAATGAGCCATTTTGGCGCAACTTCAGTTCTTTTCTCGCCGATCACCCGTTTATCATGTGTTTTGGCAGTTTCTGCGGTGGGCCCTACTTTTTTGTACAACGAAAACGTACATACCCACGACTGTGTATTTACGCTGGGTCCAAGTAATTGAAGTGTATGCATACCCTCACACAGTGGCAGATTCAGAAATATATGGTAGAGGCCGGTTTTTGGACAGGTGGAGCGATGTTTGATTACCTTTTGGACTAATCTTTATATGCTCATTTTTAATCCTGTCTTGCATACCTATTTCTTATTTATGCCGTATATGTGTTCTCTGCCCCAAGTGGGAGGTGTTCGAAAAATTCTTTTTGTACCTCTCAACAGGGGATACCAATCGAAATCGAAATAAAACACAAAGCAGCTGACGTCGCCTAGAAATTCATATTCATCGTAATTTCTTTAAAATTGAAAACCCGAACTGAAAATTTTCGTTTGCTGAGTGAAGTTATAGAAAAACGCGACTGAGTCCACGGTCTCTCAGTGTCTCATGAGGCTATGGTACATTATATTTCAAGCTCGAAACGTATAAATAATATAAATAATTGTATAATGCTATTGAAGCGTGTGTTTATAATTTGTAATTTACTTCTTTTTACAGTTTAGTAATAATATTAGGCGGCTTATTCGTTTTAACTTAATCGCCACGAATTGAATTCCAATATCAGTTTTTTGACCAAGCTGACCCGTTTACAACCAAACAATATATGCGCACAAGCGTGAAACTATTGTTTACTAGCTATAAATTAGTTGAAGTCATGTGCATCGTCACGTGTCGGTTTACGGCTGTGATGTGTCCCCAGTGTCATTTGGTGACCCCTCCCCCCCAGTTTGCCATTGGAAAAAAGTAATCTCCCTTACAACCGTACGCTCGACGTATCGAGCCAACCCCACTAAGCGTAAATGCATACATATACCTAATGATTTGCTTGCGACAACACCATGGCCGTCGTCAGCGGGGGGCAGGGGGACGCAGCCCCCCCTGCTGACCATTTCGCCCCCCCTGCTAAATCGCTGATATACAAAATGGCAAATTCTCGTAGGAGCCCATGAGCATTTTCATAGCCGTGCAGATCTTATGTCGTTTAATCAATAGCCAAGACAAATCTCCACCCAGATGCGTTCCATTCAGAAAGATTAATTATCGTTGTTTCGTTGAGTAAGTATGTTGTCTCTGGGCATAGACATGTATAAAATTAATCTCTAATTTCAGGAATTACAGTTAATTACAGTGAATTAGAATTACTGCCCCCCCCTGCATTTTGAGCCTAGCGACGGGCCTGGACAACACACCAATTTGGGGAAAAGAAAAACATATGTTATTTTATATACAGTGCCTTACTTCGACGGCAATTATGCTAGTACTTGGTAATATAATAAAATAGTTTGTTTTAGACATGCAAAATGATAGATTAGCGGCAAAATGATAACGTTGACATCATGTCTAATAAAATTTTTGGGGATTGATTAGTTTGCGAGGCTTTTGGAGAGTGATAAGGCTCTCCTAAGATCAAGTTTATAATAGATAATCCTGGTTATGACCTGTATAGTTAGGTATATCGTGTTTGTGGCTACTGAGGCGAGGTGGTGGTACTTGTTACCAGGCCACCTTATGTAGACTATATAGAACGTTGGACTTAGTCTAATTTTTAAATGATGTAAATGACCTTATTTGCCAGAGTACATAGTGGCTTGAGAACACGGCCCCAAAATAGCCTACGATGGGTAATGACGTTGTCAGTTCTAAAAATCTCGGCGCCGCGGCTCCTCTTTTATGATAATTAGCTGTCATTTAGTGGTGAGAATTTTGGCCAGCGGCACGGTCCGATCCAGCCTGCCTTGTTAATCAGGCCGGGCAATCCGACACCCGATTACAAACTGAAAAATTTTTACCTTTCTCATAGGGCTGGATTGAAAATTTCTCATCTCTAGCGTCAGTGAAACTCCCCTGAATAAAAATTTAAGCCGCATACTGATCCGCTGCATATATCTTAGACTCAGCGGCTCCGAGTGGATTTCATGTTTTAGCGTCAATCGCATTATTCAACCAACCATTTTTTGAAAAAAGCCTGTTTCCCTCTGGTTAAAAGCAATAATAAATATTCGCTAATTGTTACTTGATTGCTAAGAACTGACAGGTAATTGCCTAAGTGGAAGCAGTGGTTTGGTGTAACTAAATCGGGAACTGTAGCCTTCGACTGACCCTGGGCAAGCATTTTCGTATATATATGTATATATATATATTCGTATTTTGTTGTGGCCGTATTGTTTTCCCGCTCTTCGCAACGCTGTTGCATTTGATGAATTGGTTCTTCACGGTATGTTGTTTTTGTTTCTGAGGGCAAAGCGGTGTACGACCGTCGGCCAAAGGCTAACCGCCTGATTGCAAAATGACGGTCATTGAGCTGTGGACGTTTGCGAAAGCTTATCTCGGATATATGTATGGGATGGAAATGTCGTTGCAAATTAATTGAATCGAATGACCACTTATATATTAAATTGGAATTAAATTTAGCTTCTGTCAGATCTATCGATAAACGTGTGTGTGGAGGGGCAGAACACTAACTAAGATTAGTTTGGGTATCAGACTAGGAAAGGATAGAAACAGAGGAAGCAGGATTTCGGTTTCTACATCCAAACTGAAACCCCTGTCTTTGTCTCATCTCGTTGGTGCCTGTTGTTTTTGCACCTACTTTATTCCGCATGCTCCGTATGTAGTATACCTCACCGCGGTGTGTTGTTTGGCTGTTGTGGCATACATATTTTGGAATGCATTGTTGATATTTGTGCTATTTTTCGTTGAAGTTCTAGTCGGCCATATGTTTGTCTAATATTAACATTTAGTTAAATTAATTAATATTACGTGAATTAACAATATGTTTAAGGCTACACGATAAAGTTCCTTATAATTCTTTTATATTTCTTTAGCTGTTGTAAATAGACACCGCAGACTGGTTGGATCCAGGTAGGGTAGGCTCAGGTGTCCAATGATAAACCCAAAATGTAATAGCATATTATGATTTATCTGCAACCAATGCTGAATTTTGGGTTTGCATTGTTTAGTAAACATTTGAGAGGTTATAGTTAACAATTTTTAGCTTCAACCATTACACTATGTTTGTATGAATTTGGTGTGACGATTGCGCAATTGCATTGAAATCGTCAGTCTTCAGTTAAGCCATTTCAAATTACAAAAGCATTATAGTTACTGCACGAAATCATTTATTGCTGATTTCAAATTGGAGACGCTGGTGACTTAAATTTGTAGTATTTTCGCTCTCACCTGATACGAATCGGGTGCCCAGGGTTCCTGCCCTGTCGCAAAATTTCGGCCTATGCCTTGTTTAATTTACCTTGATAAAGTTTTTTTTTACTTTTTACCAATGAAGCACCAGTTCATATAAAAATGGATAACATATTTTTTGTAAAATCCTTTCCGAAGATGAATAATTGATAAATAATATCAAAATTAGTGGTCTGTTTATTATTAATGTCTGTATATTAGTGGTCTGTATATTAGTGGTCTTATTATATGCTGATACGTCATGCTGCTATATATATATATATATTTGTTGGAACAAAACCTACTGAAAACGCAAAAAGGCACAGGCGTGGCGTGAGTTTAACCCTTAGCCTCTAGATTGGTAGGACGGAATGGCGTGCTAGGCCGCTCCGCCACATAGATTGGTAGGACGGAATGGTGTGCTATGCCGCTCCGCCACATACGATTTCGAAATCTTCGAGAAAACGCGAAGGTGAAATTTAAAATAAATACCCCTACCACCTGCTATTCTATCACCTTAGCTGGTTGCTTAAAACAATTTGAGTTTATATCCATGCTATCGGTCAAACATTCAAGAAGAGCTCAAACCACAGTTTTGGAGCACAAATTTCCTTCACGTATTATAAACCAGTGGAACAAACTGCCTGCAGTTAGTAAGCCATCGCCTCAGTTTCGGGCTCGCTATGACGGCCTTAGCGCCAGAGCAACCCTCGTTACGCTGATCACTCGACTACTGGCATAAATTCTTAATAAAATTTGTTTGTTGTTGTTGAAACAGACTATGAGAGTTAGCAGTGGTTATTAGCTCCGGTAAATCCAACGGTTAACATTGGATCAGTATATATTACGATTATTGCGTAATAGTGCTATAATATTACTAATTTTGTTTAATGTATATATATATGTTATTGTTTGTATATCTATATACCGATAAGTTATATAATTATTGTAAATAATATCAAATAGGAAAATGTGATATATTTATTCGTGTGTTTAAATTTTATGTATTTCCAATGAATTTCAATTCTTTTATTATATATATTTTTCATAATTTTATAATACTTTACTTTCAAATTTTCTTATAGCTTCATGGACCACCACCATTGAGATGGATGATATCAAATACGCATGAATAAATATATCTACAAAATATCAGTATTATGTACATATTAGTCGCTTTGCGAATTGTATAAAGATTTGTATTTTTTTAATCAAATCAAATTTTATCCAATTCCTATGGTACATACGAGACTTTTTACATTTACTGCAATGTTCTGCTTCTGAAACACGTTCATACGACTCGACAAGGAGAAATCATTAAGCGTTGTCCGCACAGCATGCTTATTAGCGTTCGCAGAACATTGCCACACATGTTTATAACAAGGTAGAAAATTCACATAAGGAAATGAATAACGTAACGGCAGAAAGGGGAGTAACACCTCGCCTCTTACATCTGGCTATATATCTATATAATATGATATAAGTGTAGTCGTCGTTTTGTAGTAAATCGTGCATTACCGAACATTGGATGTTGCAGCTCAAAGGGTTTTGCTTTCAGCGTTAAGTTCATTATCGTGAACCCGTATCAAGAAATGGTTCGAAAGAATGAATAAGCCTAACAGCAACACCCTCTGTCAGGCTTATATATATATACAGGTATAACACAACTTATAATAAAACTTATAACTTAAAATATATAATATATACGAGACGAATGAATAAACGCCATTACGATATTCTGTTAAATTTCTGTAATGGATTGAGGTCTATTTTTTTTTTAACTTAACTTGAATTTATTTTGAATTAGATGACCCTACTACGGGTTCAGAACCTACAAAAGTTGGTAATTTGTTCCGCGCATCAATATATAGTTCTCACTACAAAACTGTGCTTTAGAGAATTGGATTTAAAGCACAGGTTTAAGTAGGTTTCTCGGGTGTCCCAATGTATTTGTGTTATCAGAGACCTCAAACGTATCGCTAGAAAAGTTTATCTTTTTATTTAGGCATTTAAATAGCAAAATTAGATCCTGGTTTAAACGAGGAAGTTCCAACGATTCCAAGTTAAAATATTTTAATATTTCATAATAGGACATATTAGGAGCACCGATTCCATGCTTCCATACATGTACAACTCGGGCAGTCAGAAAATGGCCCATAACGTTTGTTTTGCGTTATGGTTTGTTTAAATTTTAGATGATTATTGTCTTCTGACGTTGAATTAAAATATGGGCTTTTCGATCAGTCTTCCAGTCTGAAATTGAAATAATTGTCGATTTTGCTTCGACTCAGCTCGATGAGGTGGTTCAATTACATTCTTTGCGCGTGGAAGGATTATCCTTTTTCACTGCAGCAAAAAACTCATTTTGTGTCAATTGTAGTTGTTATCGATAGCCCTGATTTTCACGCAGTGGTAAAAACTGCAGTAATTCTGTTGTTATTATATATTAGTTGTGGAATTTGTTTGATTTTGCATTCTCAGTTAAATTCAGTATTGCGAGCCTAACCATTAAGGAATAACCCGACTTCAGCGTCCTGACACAGTTTTATACAAGTATGACATCAAATATGGTTAATTTAGAATTTTTAGAATTTAATTACGTAATATAGTTAATATATACATAGCAATATTAATAGATGAGTGAGTATACGAATTAAGTCAGAAAAATGGGTAACCTAAAAATTGCATGCATCAAATTAATTGGTGCTTTAAATTTGTTATTGTTGTCCGGGGCGTTCGTAAGGTTAGACTCGGGGAAACGGACCCTACCACCTGAGCTTATTTGCAGCACCTGTAGAGCAAGTTCTCATAATTTTGACACTTATTCACATACCGACTTCCTCCGATTGTTCATAGATGATGACTTTCATGGCATGGACCCCAAACCGCATTGGGAACGGCTTCAATGTTTACCATATATATGTCGTGGATGAAACCTTGAAATATTTTTAGCCCCCCTCCCTCCAAATGCAAATTCTGAGCTTGCCCGTCTCTAAATTACTATAAATGCTGCTAACGCCCATGGTGGACGGTGATAAATTAGTCACAACATCCATTGCGGATCCGTCGTAAACCACGCCTTCTATTTTATGCCTGTTCATCGATTGGCTACGAGCAATCCAATCAAAACGTATCATAGTCTTCGACTGAAGACTTGTTATTAAACTCGACATGAGACGTCATTAGTATCGTTGTGGTTGAACTCAGAACGATGCGACTTTGCTTGGTTACTTTGTTGCTTTTTGCTATATAATGTCGCTCAGTGGCGATTTAGTTAATATAGTAAGTAACTAAGTAGGTAGGAATAATAATTCGTATTTCAAATTTTGATATTATTAAGAATTTATTATAAATTTAATCTATTAAGATTTATTTTGATGGAAGCTATAAAAATAATTTATATAGGTACTATTTGAAGCTTAAGTAGGGATTAATTATTTATTTGAGGTATATAATGTGTTAGATTAATAAGTTAACGCAAATAGGTTTATATGGCATAGGCTTTGGTTAATTGCTTATTACTATCGTATAACATTGTGTAATTTTATGCTCAATTGATTTTTATTCATTAAGACTTCGTCAGGTAGAGTATATGCTGTGCATGAACGCACACCGAGATCTTTTCCTTCTAAGCCCATCTAATAAGACGTAATTGTTTAATTTTTTTTGTGTTACACGAATTATAAGTAAATTTGAAGCCACTAAAAGTTTTGGGCTCGTTTTGCGACGGTTTAGCCACGACCTAAGCAATACCGGCTATATATACTACGTGCTTGCCAGTATGTTGGAACGTTTTCAAATCTGACTGTGCAAAACCTGTCAAGAGAAGTAAGTGGCCCAGAAATCCAATAGTCCTGTAGCTTGTTCAGTTACTGACTTTTGAAAATTGATTCAAACGAACTGTTGCTGTTGTTTTTTTACAAAATCCTCCAGGCTGCAACATCCAATGTCCGGAAATGAAAGATTTACTACTTGTTGCAAATGCAATAATCAAACCCATAGATTTGTCTTTTCTGTTAACGAACATTTCAGTTGAGTTGAGCTAACCCGTTCATACATCGTAGATCGAGGAAACAACATCGGGCGTCCAAATGTACAGTCCGACAGAAACTGTGGCGGAGCAAAAGCTGGCTCACACAATGGTTTCAAAATTTTTAGACAAGTTTTAAGTATCCTGAAATTTTACCACCCAACGGTGAATCCTAAAAGAAGACGATTTACAAAAAAATATTCTCTTTCCAATAAAAAGTGACAAAATTTTTGAGCTTACTGTTTGTGTATTAAATGGCAAGTGAGCTGAGAAATCAAAACAAACAAAAATGTGTATTAAACAAAATTAAGGGTATCAACTTGCATGCCTTTAACCCATCTTGTGGAACGTGACACTGTCATTTGTGCGACCTACAAGCGATACCTGACAGTCATAAAATAAACAAAATCAGTAATGGATTGCTCCACTAACAACTGATTTCTAAATCAAGAAATCTATCATTGTGTTTAAAAAGTTTGTCCATATAATCAGTGCTGACGCATTCTTTTTGTTTATTCTTATTCTCGGAAATGTTTCATTATTTCTAATATTGTTTTATTGTGTTATCAGTTAAGGAATCCAAGAGGACAGTTTTGTAGATTTCCACGTTCCTCACACAAAACAGCAATTTTTAGCGAAGCCAAGGACGAGTTCCACCTCCCCTCCATGGGCCGCCTCCATGGGCACGCCACTGGTTTCAATTATGGTTCGAAACTCATACAATACGTGTTTTTTTCGTACTCTTCAGCGTAACCTCAATGTTAATATTGTTTTTATTGAAATATTTAATTACACAGAAACATTTCCAAGTCACACCATCACGGCTTCTACTTTTAGTAACGAAAGTTACAAAGTAAGCACACAATTCAGTAGAGAATAGTTTTTACTGCTTAAGGTACGCCTGAATTTTAGGCAATCTTTAGCAGTATATATGCTTAGCACTTCAAATTCACTTGATGTTCAAACTTCTTCTTCCAAAAAAAATTTATTGTACGTCTATTAATTGTGTAAATTTATGAATATAGGACGTACTCACATGTATATGAAAGCTCAAATCTGTATGCCTAAGTCTAAGTCGTAACCCATCAACTGGATTCAGCTGATTATGATTTAGCGAGGAATAAGTTAAGGGCCGTGTGTTATTTTATTGTTGAACTCTAATTGTCAGGAAATTGTCTTTGATGTAGTGTAGTCTTATCGAGACATTAGTTGGCTCTCAGGATCAGGGATTTAAAATTTGGGCGTTCCCATGATTTACGAATCGATCTGACGTCTATTTTGGCAAGAATCATAATAATAAATAAAGTATAACCTGCGCCAATATAATAAAACTTAAGACGATTTCATAAACTATTTCACACAATATATTTTACAGAACGTTTTTTGGTCAAATGAAATTCAGCACAACCTGTTTGCGAACACGCTGCTCTGCAGTTTTAATCTTGACACGTTGCTTTCACGGAAACTAAAATAAAATTACCGGAATTTTTGTTATAGAAAGTTTATTAAATTTTAACTGAGCGGATTTTTTCGCGAAGACCAGCAGCTAGGACAATTTGATTTTGAAGTCGCTACTGCATTTAATTAGTTAGCGAATATTGAATAATCCGCACACAAATTTGATAGACCACTTTAAAACAAGCGGCTATGCACTTGTAATGGTTGTTCTAGCGGCCAATATCCTGAAATATATCCTATTGGTTTCCAGCATTTACATAAAGGTTGTCAGCCACATATTTGGTAAATGTAAAAATTCTGTACGGTTAAACTTGTACTGTCTGTTTCCCATGTAAACCATTATAACGTTCTACAATTTTTAGACAAAGGTTGTCAGCCACATATTTGGCAAATGTTAAAATTCTGTACGGTTAAACTTGTACTGTCTGTTTCCCATGTAAACCATTATAACGTTCTACAATTTTTAGACAAAGGTTGTCAGCCACATATTTGGCAAATGTTAAAATTCTGTACGGTTAAACTTGTACTGTCTGTTTCCCATCTAAACCGTTAACATTCTACTGTAACCTACGTGGTTCTAGGGGTGTTTAGAACCACCGTAGATTACACACGAATTAACGACAATGCGGGAACCAAGAGCTATTTTATTTTATGACCTTAATCTAAGGTATAATGTAACACCACTTATCAACAAGTTGACAGTTTTTATTTCCTCCAATGTAATACAACAAAATACAACCAATGCATACAAAACACATAAACGGCTGAACCGTACTCATGTTGATTGCGTAGCTTGTGAGGCCGACTGAGGCCCCGATCTTCTTAAATAACTTTTTCTAAACCCGACTTCTTGGAACTCAAAAGAAACCTAGTTCACAAAGCTCCCTAACACGGTAATTTTTAATACAATTGCTGCCAAAAGGCTTACGAATTTTTAGAATTGGAAATTCGCTCTCTAACAAAAATTTTAATTTTTGCGTTAGAGAAACCTTTTTATAAACTTCTCGGAATCGCTAACTCATAATAAATTTCGGAAAATCCAGCAGAAATACACTTACATATCCGCTAATATAAGTGTAATAGCTAAGGCACCCAGTGGCTACACTTAAATCCGATAAATAATCACACTATAGCACTAGCACTCAAATTCTACAATTTTTAATTGTTTTAAAACTCTCTTAATGTTAATAATTCCAAGAATCAATAAAATTCTCATTAACAGAAATGGGCGAGGGGAGGAGGTCTGTAACTTCGTAACGGCTGGATAAATTATGACCAAATTTTGTATGGATAATCTACAGCGTGACCTATGGCATTAAAATCTTCATATGCCAAAACCAGCCCCAGCCCGCTACGGCCACAATTATACAGATTATATTTCATTAAGCTTATTATGCTGGGAATTCTTGAAGAGAACAGTAGGTTTTAAGGATTTTCTACACAGACTCATAAAACTGACGCTACACAAACAAATCATATAAACATACAATAGGCAGTTTTCTCGTCGTTTACAAATAATATACAACAAACCTGGCATATAAATACACATATCACACAGCGCGTGTAATAAACACAATACAAAGTGAATACTCCCTAGACAACAAACAAACAGATTTTGTTGATGACGCAAAATAAATTTTTCCCGATTATTATAAAACATCATTAATAAACGAAATAGGCTCAGTCCAAACTGTAAGGGGTTAACCCTTTACGCTACAATTTTACACAAAGGTTGTCAGCCACATATTTGTCAAATGGTAAAATTATGCACTGCTAAACTTGTACTGTCTGTTTAACACCTACGCCATTAGCGTCCTATCATCTTGAAATTATCAAACATAAAGTAAGCACAGCACGGTAGTATTTGCCTGCGCTTTACTGCACATTTCAGTATATATGAAAAATAAGCTAATCTAGTTAATCGAAAATTTACCATGCAATATCCATATGCGGCTAAGTATAATTCAAACCGTACCAGTCAAAAACGGAATGATGTCAGATCGTCCACCCGTCTTTGTTTATATTATTTCTGGTGCAATCTATATGTTAGATTGTTTGGAACCAGAAGAAAATTAAGAATTTAATGTTCATCAGTATAAAACATGATCTTATAATCAGTATATATATTATTTGGATGCTGTTTTAGGTATAACTATCGACGATATATGGGAACAGTACGGCTCGTTTGTGGTCGAATATCTACAAGAATCCGGAAATTTTCACGTACTTATAGCAGTATCTAACAACTTACAGGTATAAAATACATTATTTTTATTTATTTACATGCTCTATGGATTTAATATCGTGATGTCCTAGTGGTCTTAACTGAAATATCTCTGGTAGCCCTTAACAACTACATGACTTAGAACAATTCCGCAACATTTTTCGCATTTTTCCTAAAACGGGATTTTTATATGATAAGAGTCACTGACTAGCCATTTCATTATTCACTGAAAAACTAAAAATAGCAAAATTTGGTGGCAAAAGTACAGCTATTCTTCTATAATCTATACAAGCAATAAAGTACGCTACCTTGCAAGCTATTAAAGACACAGAAGCAAACATTTCTGTTCGCTCCAATCATCTTATGCTGGTACATGGGGGCGAGGTCCGAAGTCGTACGGAGATAGCGGGTGCGAGGGACGTCGACGTCGCGAAGTGGGGTCTCGCTGTCGACTTTAGGGGGAGGAAGGGGAAGTCGTCAAAAGGATAAAGTTTTGGAATTTTTTAGAACTCAAATTTTCAAAATTTTTCGGCATTCATTTTAGCAGTTTTTCCCTAACTTTTACCAAATTCCATCCGATTTTACACAATTCGCCCATTTTTTTTAAATTCTTGCCTGATTTTTGCGCATTTTTGACGAATTTTTTCGCGCGCCGGGGTTTGGGTGAGGGAACCTTAGAGGAAGAAAGCTGCGCTCCAAGGAGATGGATAGGCGGCGCCCCGATTGGGGTTCGACCCTCTCCTTTGGTGCATAATCCTCTTGCCCGCCCATGTGAGCATGTATGCTTATGCTGACTGAGTAGGTAAGATTCTTTTAATTTATGATGACTACTTGATAATGAATACTGCCTAAAATGAATAAAAAGACTGTTAACAATGAGATGATATACTTAGTTTGCTCAATAACTGACCAATAAAGCTTGAAATAAAAGATTTGGCAACAAATTCAATTTGAATTTTAGAGGCATTTGTAGTGAAATAATACGGCTACCACAGCATACAGATGTTTTTCCTCTAGCGTGCTGCTATCTACTTGTACTTAGACCAAATGGATCGCTTTATCCACTTCGGCATTAATATTGAAAAATGAAAACCTATTTGATACATCATGTCCGCCGGAAACTTATTACTTGGACTGTTCTTATTTAGTGAATGCGCTTGTTGTGAAAACGCTATTTTGCAGTGAAATGTTCCATATTGCAATAAATTATAAAAACTGAAATATATATATATAGATTTAAGAAAATCGTTTACGTAGTAAATTTTTATTCCTACCCAACGATTTCACTTTAAGCAGACTGTACTTTAGATTACAACATTTTCTAATTAATTATTTGATGCCTTCATATAAAAATGTTATGTAAAAACGTTTTTTCTATATACTTTTATTGTGAGTTTGTATATTGCCGTACTACATTCTTGAGAGCATTCTTAGTTTTATGCTTTTCGGTGAGTTTCATTATTTATTAAACAATATAATTTTTGAATATGATAACATTAAGTAGTCTGAAATTATTTTGGTGCTAATGATACCAATTTATTATATAATGTCACAGATTTTTCCATCAAAAGTATCAAAAGTACCACGCATTTTACAGATCCTATAATGCTTAAAAAATTTCTAAAGCTGTAAACCATTTGACTATTCGTGTTTTCTACACATTCACAGGGTTTTCTTGATAATATGGATGCACTGCTGTACTTTGTCGATCATGTGATATATCATGGAAATCTTCATGGTCCATCGTTTCGATCTGAAATTACCGCTTAAACCATTTGACTATTCGTGTTTTCTACACATTCACAGGGTTTTCTTGATAATATGGATGCACTGCTGTACTTTGTCGATCATGTGATATATCATGGAAATCTTCATGGTCCATCGTTTCGATCTGAAATTACCGCTTAAACCATTTGACTATTCGTGTTTTCTACACATTCACAGGGTTTTCTTGATAATATGGATGCACTGCTGTACTTTGTCGATCATGTGATATATCATGGAAATCTTCATGGTCCATCGTTTCGATCTGAAATTACCGCTTAAACCATTTGACTATTCGTGTTTTCTACACATTCACAGGGTTTTCTTGATAATATGGATGCACTGCTGTACTTTGTCGATCATGTGATATATCATGGAAATCTTCATGGTCCATCGTTTCGATCTGAAATTACCGCTTCAAAGAACCTGTTGCTGCACTATTATTGCAAGACTGTCGGATTATATCCAGCGTTGAGGGGTAAGCAAGCTCGTCATTCACTGCCAAATTTAAAATGCTCAAATGTTTAGACTACTGAACACTAAAGAATGGAGTGTGAGCGGTATTAACAGTATATGGCTATCGCTTGCTGTTGCTTTCACTTATATTTGCACTTCATTTTGTGTCATATTATTTGCTTTTACTTACTTACTTAGCTTAGCTTACTCATGAACAGACTAATTATAATCAATAAAATAAAATAGACTAAATGAACTGTATATGTTGATTAGAAGCACGTTTGTTTACTTTGCGGAACCATGTTTTTTGGTTAACTAAATAACTCATACCAATTGCGGAAATGTGAGCGCGAATTTTTGCACAATCCAGTTTTTTATCTTAATGAAAGAACAACCCGAAGAGGTATTTTGAAAAAAACCCGCCGTCAAAATCTTTTTAGAATATAGCGTAGCCGAAATTTTGAACTACATTTTAGGATTTTCGCTACCCCAAAAAGCACATTTTTAAAAACCGGTGTTGAGACCGGTACACATACATAGAGTCAAGATATCGAAAACTAAAAAAGGTATTCGTTTTAATGTATAATGATAGTGGAACATTACTAAATTTCAGTACCCTTTATCATGTATTGCCCCAGGTAGCACCAGAAAAATATAAAAAAGCGATAAAGACTATGAGCAATTTTGTTTAGGCGGTCCAATGTATCCATAAAATTTTTCTATGACATTATGAAGTCAGAGTTAGGATCAGAATTCGTGTTTATTAAATAAACACGAATTCAATAGTGAATTTCCAACAATATGTAAAGCCGGAACCAAAAATTTTTTCATGGATAGCAGGGGTGCAATAACAATGTAAATTGTGACTTCTGTTTTCATATAATTCAGAAACTTTGTTGAAGGTAACAAAGGTTTGTGGGTTCTCTTCGAAACCCACAATTTGTTAATTGCCGTATTATAATTATTCGTAATTTAACAATGATAAAATGTTCAGATATAATTATTAATACGTTGTGTGTTATATATATGCTACGACTTGTGTTTTAGGATTTATCAAAGAAGCAGCGAAAGCAATTTTCAATCTTGACGTTTCAATTCGGTTTCAAGATCAAAAAATGGAAATTATTCTCGATGGCGAGGGTAATCAAAGCGGAGTCGAAGAGCATTTGGTGGTTGAAATTTTGAGCGAGTCTCGTATGGGTGTGGACGATGCAACGGTTGATAAGCGAGCGCGTGGCGCGGCTGCTGCGCATAGCTGCGACTATCAACTAGAGCTAAATTGTAAAGATTTTGTCAAAGCATTTCCGTTTCATTTGTGTTTTAACAAAGAACTTGTCGTCAAGCATTTCGGCACCTATGGTTTATCCGTTTTTGACGCCCGAAGAAACACGGATTGTGGATTTTTTCAAAGTTATTCATCCACAAATCCCGCTTACCTACGACAATATTCAACATTTTCGAAACGGAATTTTTGTGTTTCAGCTTCGGCGACCGGACGACGAAAACGTCAAAGTCGGCGACGTCAACAAAAATATTGAGGATATTGTGCTACGCGGTACGTTCTTTGGCAAGAAAAACAATTTGTATTAAGTGAGCGTACCGTCGCATTCACACACTACAAATAAGCCGCGATTTAACGTAGTTTGTTATTCCAATTAGGATTTTGCAACATGATAAGTACAAATTGAAAATGTATATGATTTATTTACTGCACAATCAACATTTTTCATGAAAACTAAATATTTTAACACGTAAAAACCCAATAATATAACAACTATTTGCCTTATTTCAAAAAAAAACGGTCACAGCATGCGTCTACCCTTTGGCATTCCGGGGAATGTCGGAGTGTGCGAACACACCACGACAAGGCCGGTTGTCCTATCCGTAACCGGAACAATCTGTCACCAGATCGTTAGGGTAGTCTGTTTTCGTGGTCGGACTCCAACAGTAAAATTAATCAGTCAATTGCCTCTGTAGTCCTATAGAAAAAACCTTCATGCCATGCCAATATAAAAGAATCGTAAATTTAAACGCCGTTAATATAATCAAACATTTAAAAAGGGGAGTTGTTTTTATTATCATTCTAGAATCGCAATTAACATATACATAAATCGTATGGGGTGTTGACCACATGGTCAAGGTCAACTTATAAAAATCAATAAGGCATGTACAACCGTACGTGCAAACAGTAAGGTGCGTTAACACCATAAGATGCACGCACAAATTCCGTAATATGAACAGGTTAACTAATATCCGTATATAAATTATGTATAAGTTCATCCTCTGGTACATAAATATAATAAACTAGAATCAAACTGAATAGAACAAAACGTATGTCCACCACGTTATCTAAACGTAGCAATATTCATATTAACCATATGAAGAATTTCGTTGACGGCAGAAGATTCATGAAAAATTTTTGAGACAACGTTTTATATGATTATTAATAAAGCGTCTGGGATAACCTCTATTTTTAGTCTATAGACCAAAGAACCTAGGTTATTAATAAGAAATTTCCGCTTGTTGCAAATTTTAAAAAACTGGTAGATTTGTCCATGAATACCTTTAAAAACTGAATGCGACAGATTAGAAGTAAAGACTGGAAAGTTAGTTATCGGAAAATCCAAAGGTCGTCTTTTGTGATGAAGATCGACGTCGGCGTTTGCCTGTTTTATAGTAATATTTAGGTCGAGAATGTTGGAGGATTTATTGTGGGAGTTAACTTTACAAAGTTCAAACGAATTCGAGTAAATATCTTGATAAACCGACTCAAACGTGTTAAAATCTTTAATAGTCGAAATATCATCAATATAGCGGAAAGTCTATCTAAATTTATTTATAATTGGTGCACTACATGTCATCAAATATTCCTGTTCAATGGCATGTAAGTATTGATTAGCAATGTACGGAGCGGAATCCGTGCCCATTGGAACGCCAATCGTCTGCCTAAACACCAAATCCCCGAAGGCAAAGTATGTATTATTAATAAGCCATTCAAGGGTGTTAGTAATACCATTTGCATCTAAGGTTAGATTCTTACTAGTGGCGTTACACCAGTGCGCACCCGATTTACTAACTGCAATGTCAAATATTCGATATGCTATAGTCTTAAGCGAGCAAGATATTTTTTACCGAAATATTTTAATTCTTTAATAACCGAACTAATCGACCTATAGTCGAAATTTTGATTAACATTTTGCTGCAAGAATTAATGTGTATTTCGTGCAAAATAAAACAAATTTTGTGCTTAATATATCCGATTTTTCTTAATAATTAGGTCCATGTTCCGAAATTTATCTAATTTTTTTGTAAATTTTACACCTACATTATAATTGCTAAATTTACGGCGCGCCTTGAGCGGGCCTCTAGGGTAAATCTGGCTCAGGAGTACCTGGCCCTTAGGAGCTAACCTCTCTATTCCCTATGGGCCACTATATTGTATATATGCATTGCGTTTTCAAAATTTATGTTCTCTACGGAATTGTTAATATATGCAAACTGCTAATCTTAATACTGAATATTGTTAAAGAAAATATTTACTATATAATTTTATTGCGTAATGTAAAGGAAAACTATACTTAACATTAAGATAATTTTGGAATTTGTGAAATTATTTCTTTATACTTAGTAAATTATCATTCACTATAAATGCAAAAACTATGGGAAATATTTTCTAAAAAAATTATTACTTTTAATATTGAGTATTAGCTTTTTCCATTATACAGGCAATTTTTAATCACGACTTTGCCCGTACATTATAAAAGAAATTTTTTTCTTTTAGTAACGCGTGGAATACTTTGCTAACTATATTAACGATCAAAAATTTCCAACATATGAAGGATTTTTATGATCATATTCAATAATTTTCTAACTATAAAGGAAAAGTTTTTCGCAAATATATAAGAAATACTGATAATTTTGGTATGAATTATGAGCATTATGCCCAGACAGTTGGGTTTGTTCATTCTAAATAAAAAGGACCGCTAATACTAAAATATGCTTTTTAGACTGCGGCGCTTACGTTGCGTTTATCATAAACATTATTAACTATTTATTAATCATGTAAATTATTAAAGATTATGAATATACATCCCAGTTTAACTGGAGAAAATAAGCTATCAAGCGTTAACATAAACAATGAAACGAGAATGCAATGCGCTTTTACTGTTTTTGAAATCATTTATTTTAAACCAGCTTTTTTCTGAATGTGTGATATTTTATGTTTTAGTAACCACAGAATTATGCAATTATAACACAAAAATTAAAATACGTATAGGAACAGCTATCTCTCAGTACCATTAACTTTTTCACATTAATAATTTTTGCAAATATAATATAACATATAAAATCTGCATTTGAAACACGTCTATTAAGTCGCTATATTAATACATCTCGACTCAGGAAAAGCAAGATAAACCCGAAATTGAAAATGTATGGGAAATGCTATATTTTGACAAATACGGATTTGTTCACAAAAATAATTTTTTTTGTAAATAAAATATTTAGAATCTTTATACTTAAAAGAATCTTGTATTGAATTAGCAATGCGTAGAAGATAGCGCGCTGAATCCTCTTTCACTAGACAGAACTCAAGAAATTGGTCCAAGGGAAGTAAGAGGGTGATCGATTTTAAAGGATTTTAGACCACGAATTTCCAAAAAAACTAATTTATAGAAAAAAAATTGATTTAAAGAACTCATTGCTATGTGCGGTAGGCATTATCGCATAGGTTACTCCTGAAACATAATAAGTTTACCTATTCTTAGACATCCAGTACAAAATTTTTTAACAATAGATACTATATTTCTTGATATTCAGCAATATATTCCTTAATATTCAATACTCAAAAATCTCCCAAAAATGGCGGACTGCGGCAGAAAAGGAATTTTTCGTCAATATGGGAAAAATGTTCTTAATAGTCCGGATATTACCTATTCTTAGATATCCAGTACAAAATTTTTAACAATAGATACTATATTTTTTAATATTCAGGCATATATTCCATAATATTCAGTGCTCAAAAATCTCCCCGAAATGTCGGACTGCAGAAGAAAAGGAATTTTTCGTCAATATGGGAAAATGTTCTTAATAGTCCGGATATTACCTATTCTTAGATATCCAGTACCAAATTTTTAACAATAGATACTATATTTTTTAATATTCAGGCATATATTCCTTAATATTCAGTGCTCAAAAATCTCCCCGAAATGTCGGACTGCAGAAGAAAAGGAATTTTTCGTCAATATGGGAAAATTTTCGTTGTCTTTATTATTAAGAAATATATCTCATTGCATCGCTTTAAGAAAATTTAGTCTTTAATATTAAGGAATATAACACTTAATATTTATGTGCCAAGCTTAACAGTGTAAATTCCGGAAACACTTAGTTTTCAACATTCCACCTACAATCATTCACCTTTCCAAATTTTGTGATGTTATTTTTAGATTGTTTGATTTCACCCAGTGCTTTTCAGTTTAAAAAAGTATTTTCCAGCACGCAAATGCATTTGTGCAAGGATCTGACAACCGACATCAACCAAATACGGAGACGTAGCAGAATGTCATTATTACTGTTCTACCTAGAATTAGTGGGCTTCTCGAATATTGGTCAATATTTTTTTGCATACACCATGATAGAAACTTATTTAAGACACGTAGAGTAGTGATGCGGGTATGCAGGGATTTGTTGCCCTAAGACCCTTCCCTCCTCAACCCCAATGTACGCACACCTCTGAAAGCTTTCCCATCCCTTTCCCGAAGGCCCCCTCCGCAAGCTTGTAGCGAAAATTTGCAGATAGGGTGGGTAAATTTTCAAACATTGATGTAAAATTGGCTAATATAGGCAAAATTAGAAAAAATTTATTGGAACTTGTCAGAAATAAGGGAAAAGTTTAGAAAAATTGGAAAAGGATTAAGTTTCTGAAAATTTTAAAAATTTATCTCACTGGTCTATCCTAACAGGGCATGTACGCCTGTTCTCTACTAAGTCGACTGGCGTTCGACTTCTTTGATTTAGTTCCTGTCGAATGCTAGTTAATAGTTCAGAGTTAGTTGCTTGTCACCTATGTTTCGCTCAAAGTGAGCGCAAATAACGTCTCACACTAAGTGAAAGCTTGATTCACTAACTACGTCGTTAAGCTTCTCGATCATTTGTCGATCTACGACCTAAGAAGAAATACGACTATTAAATATCATCCACTGTAATAAATTGTGGTACAATTTAACTGCCTAATATACCGCAGTGACATTCCAAATGTACAATTTTTGGGTTTACACTTAGTTTTCACTTTATTAAGAGGTTTAAGCATAAATGCTTTACATTAACGAAGCCGATATATATCGAAATCTCGAATGACCTCAAACAACGTGGTACATGTTTCGTACATAAGGCATAATAAAATGTTCGTCGTTTTTGCTTCGCTGTGAAATAACAGTTTTTAACGCAACAGTATGTATTCAAATATTTAAATGTAAACTAGGCTGTTACAAATCAGTTTTAACATCGCATGTCGTGCGTTTAAAATATTTGCACGCACTAAGACACTATTCATGTAAGCTTCCTGCGTACGTATAAATTCACTCATGCGCAAGAAAAAATTATTTTCATAAATAATTTTACTCAACCGCGGGGCCCCCTGAGGTGCTGGGCTTGAGGCGGTCCACACCGTCTAGACCCAAACTAAGGCCGGCTATGCCTGTGTGTACTTGTATCGCATTCATTTTATTAGTCACCACCGTTCAATCATATCTTCGAATGTACGATTATCTGGACTACTACTGTTACTTTTGTATGGATCGCCCAAATTGTATACTTGAAGGTAATTTAAAAAATGCTGGTCCATATATGAGCTCAATTTCACGCGCAACATTAAAAAAATTATAAACAACTTCGGTGGTGCTTTTTTTAATTTGCTGACACTTGTACGCGGAATTCCAACAGTGTTTCGACGAGCTTTAAATATGCTTTAAATAACCGACTCGAACCGATTAGTAAACAATAACTAATTAATCATTATAGTTTCATTTTGATTGAATATAATTTAGTAGACAGTAATATATAAACTAAGGTTCCTCCAAACGGATTCTCTTTCGGACAACGACCATATCAATAGATGTTTATCAGTATAAAAATCATCTAGTAGTTCCTTGTGATCCTGATAAGTCCAAATACTTCACCGCATTACCAATCGCATTATCGTCATTACGAATAGAAGAAATTCATTACTATGACAGTTTTTTTGCAGGACAAATGCTTTTGCTCGAAGGCGGCTCTATATTGTATTTGGCGTCGCCGTACGTTTCAACTTTGGGTGAACTTGTTCAACAGGGTTTGTATCTAGGCGATATCCCAGTTCACGATGCGACACGTGATTTGATTTTGGTTAATCAATCTCGGATGTCGCTTAACGATATACAGTGAGATTGTTGTTTCTTGTTTATTTTCATAGCTGTTTGACATTGTTTTCACATTTCGTCAGACTGTGCATCATACTTGTAGTATTGCACAGTTTAACTGCGCTTATTTGGTACAAATTTACAAATTTGAGCGATGGTGTTTGTATACCGTACGTAAGTAGCATCCCGCAAAAATCTCGGATTTGGCTGATCATATTTAAGTCGAAACATTTAGGTGTCGCGCTAAATTAGCACCATCAAAAGTTATAAACTTTGCAAGGTTTAAGAATTATACTGCATTCATATCTATTAGATATAATATTTGGTTGTCTTTTAGCTTATTAAATATTGAAATTATGTATTTACCAGGGCATATATGGCTTTAAAGATTATGTTTCATTTTAGCACAATAACTGTTGTATTGTTCTGAGGAACTGGGTAATGAAGAGCAATTTAGCAATTTCGATTGATAATATACCAAATTATTACTGCTTCCAACTTTAAATACAAATGATTTTCAATATTAATAGAAATCTGTACGGTGAAATTTCATCTATTTCACCAATTCATACATAAGAAAATGGTAAATGTAATATTTTCTGATTTAATATTTAGCTCAAGCATTGGATAATTTCAAACACAGAAAAAATCTGTTAGGTAATATGCGTCCGTATTGTGAACGCATGTAAGTACACTTATATACGAAACTAGTTCCAAATGAAGTCTCTTAGCAAGGCAAAGCCCATTGGTATTTGTGTGAAACTAAGGATTGATTTTTGTCTTTACGCGACTATGTAAAACGTGAGTTAACTGACGGCAGAAATTGTATAAACCGAAAAACTTTCGGAATATGGTGCTGCTGTGACGCCTTTCTCTTGATGAAAAAATGAAACTCTACTCTATGCTTGTACTTTCAGGCAGTATAGCTTGTTATGCGTTCGTTTCGCTTGGTTTAGATGAACGGAAGATGGTTGACCTTTGAGAGCAATTCGATAAAACTGAACAAATCAGTTCATAAATCGAAGTTAAGAATCTTGTCAATACATCGGAAAATCGGCATGGAAACGCGTCGCGCATAATACGATCGATTTCCACCTTCTTCTCCACTTTTGGGGGTCTTGGTATCATGGACAAATATTTGTTCCGATCACTTTTTGGAGGAGCAGCTTGCAAAATAATTTATTTTCGTCGATTTCCTAGTTCTGGCTGTGTAACGGCTGGAAGAGGTTGCAACAATTTTTTTATGCATGATGACAAGAGCCGCCAATGTGTCGATTACCTCCAGAACCGGGAAGGCAGAAACGAATCTCTGGCCACGAATTGACAAGACCCGCCAATATGTCGATTACCTCCAGAATCGGGAAGACAGAAACGAATCTCTGACCACGAATTTACACGATTTTGGAGAGAAGTGTTATACTCTTCTCAAGAGCCCCTATTTTATTTTTGATATAAATCACTGAAAAATCATATTCCCACAAAATAAAATTTGGTTTTAGGTTATAACACAAGAATTTGGAGTTGTTTGTTTATATTTTGACAAAATTATTATCTCACACCGAGTTTGGAAATTTGAACTATTAAATTTACACTGAATTTCCGTCAGATTTGCTATAATATTTCCACTTGACGTGTTGCCATAAAGGAAAATGCAAGTTGACAATAAAAAGGTTCCGACCGTGACATACCAATATCATAACTGTTGAGCTTAATTTATAGCAATGGAACTGCTAACTATTGGATATAGACAAAATATCAGATTGATCTAAATATCGCGAGAACGCACTCCTGAGTCCTATACAGCGCTGTGACATCAACGAAAATCCAAGCTTCCAACCATCGTGATAAAGCGTTTGTTCCTGTAAAGTTGTCTTACGCGCATTTGGTTACTATTTTTGCCGAATTCTAAACTTAGTTAACTACGTGTTGTGAGCCTGCTATTAATAACGAAGTGTTGTACGAAAGTTGACCTTTTTATTGTAACTAAAAAAGCCTGGTATCTGTGTAAAAACCGAATATATGATATTAATCGTTAGACCAAAATTGGCTGCAAATACGGAAATTCTAAGACTGGTTATTATAACGGGTCTCACGTGGTAGTATCGAATTATAAAGAAACAACGGCGAACGAACTTTCGATGCAACGCTAGCCAGTAATAAACTCCATTGCGACACCTTCGACATTCCCGTTCTACTACTTCTGTATTCATGGAAATTCCGTGGAAATCCATAGAAATCTCCTACTGTATCCATGGAAATTTCGTGGAAATCCATAGAAATCTCCTACTGTATCCATGGAAATTCCGTGGAAATCCATAGAAATCTCCTACTGTATCCATGGAAATTCCGTGGAAATCTATAGAAATCTCCTACTGTATTCATGGAAATTCTATGAAAATCCATAGAAATCTCCTACTGTATTCATGGAAATACTATGGAAATCCATAGAAAGCTCCTACTGTATCCATGGAAATTCCGTGGAAATCTATAGAAATCTCCTACTATATCCATGGAAATTCCATGGAAATCCAAAGAAATCTCCTACTGTATCCATGGAAATTAAGTGGAAATCTATAGAAATTTCCTACTGTATCCATGGAAATTCCGTGGAAATCCATAGAAATCTCCTACTGTATCCATGGAAATTCCGTGGAAATCTATAGAAATCTCCTACTGTATTCATGGAAATTCTATGGAAATCCATAGAAATCTCCTACTGTATCCATGGAAATTCCGTGGAAATCCATAGAAATCTCCTACTGTATCCATGGAAATTCCGTGGAAATCTATAGAAATCTCCTACTGTATTCATGGAAATTCTATGGAAATCCATAGAAATCTCCTACTGTATCCATGGAAATTCCGTGGAAATCTATAGAAATCTCCTACTATATCCATGGAAATTCCATGGAAATCCAAAGAAATCTCCTACTGTATCCATGGAAATTAAGTGGAAATCTATAGAAATCTCCTACTGTATCCATGGAAATTCCATGGAAATCCAAAGAAATCTCCTACTGTATCCATGGAAACTCCGTGGAAATCCATAGAAATCTCTTACTGTATCCATGGAAATTCCGTGGAAATCTATAGAAATCTCCTACTGTATCCATGGAAATTCCGTGGAAATCTATAGAAATCTCCTACTATATCCATGGAAATTCCATGGAAATCCAAATAAATCTTCTACTATATCCATGGAAATTAAGTGGAAATCTATAGAAATCTCCTACTGTATCCATGGAAACTCCGTGGAAATCCATAGAAATCTCCTACTGTATCCATGGAAATTCCGTGGAAATCTATAGAAATCTCCTACTGTATTCATGGAAATTCTATGGAAATCCATAGAAATCTCCTACTGTATCCATGGAAATTCCGTGGAAATCCATAGAAATCTCCTACTGTATCCATGGAAATTCCGTGGAAATCTATAGAAATCTCCTACTGTATTCATGGAAATTCTATGGAAATCCATATAAATCTCCTACTGTATCCATGGAAATTCCGTGGAAATCTATAGAAATCTCCTACTATATCCATGGAAATTCCATGGAAATCCAAAGAAATCTCCTACTGTATCCATGGAAATTAAGTGGAAATCCAAAGAAATCTCCTACTGTATCCATGGAAATTAAGTGGAAATCTATAGAAATTTCCTACTGTATCCATGGAAATTCCGTGGAAATCCATAGAAATCTCCTACTGTATCCATGGAAATTCCGTGGAAATCTATAGAAATCTCCTACTGTATTCATGGAAATTCTATGGAAATCCATAGAAATCTCCTACTGCATCCATGGAAATTCCGTGGAAATCCATAGAAATCTCCTACTGTATCCATGGAAATTCCGTGGAAATCTATAGAAATCTCCTACTGTATTCATGGAAATTCTATGGAAATCCATAGAAATCTCCTACTGTATCCATGGAAATTCCGTGGAAATCTATAGAAATCTCCTACTATATCCATGGAAATTCCATGGAAATCCAAAAAAATCTCCTACTGTATCCATGGAAATTAAGTGGAAATCTATAGAAATCTCCTACTGTATCCATGGAAATTCCGTGGAAATCCAAAGAAATCTCCTACTGTATCCATGGAAACTCCGTGGAAATCCATAGAAATCTCTTACTGTATCCATGGAAATTCCGTGGAAATCTATAGAAATCTCCTACTGTATCCATGGAAATTCCGTGGAAATCTATAGAAATCTCCTACTATATCCATGGAAATTCCATGGAAATCCAAAGAAATCTTCTACTATATCCATGGAAATTAAGTGGAAATCTATAGAAATCTCCTACTGTATCCATGGAAACTCCGTGGAAATCCATAGAAATCTCCTACTGTATCCATGGAAATTCCGTGGAAATCTATAGAAATCTCCTACTGTATTCATGGAAATTCTATGGAAATCCATAGAAATCTCCTACTGTATCCATGGAAATTCCGTGGAAATCCATAGAAATCTCCTACTGTATCCATGGAAATTCCGTGGAAATCTATAGAAATCTCCTACTGTATTCATGGAAATTTCTATGGAAATCCATATAAATCTCCTACTGTATCCATGGAAATTCCGTGGAAATCTATAGAAATCTCCCTATAGAATCGAATGAGACTCGAAATGGGAAATCTAAATGTACTGTATCCATGGTAATTCCGTGGTAATCCATAGAATTATCCTACTGTATCCATGGAAATTCCGTGGAAATCTATAGAAATCTCCTACTGTATTCATGGAAATTCTATGGAAATCCATAGAATTGACCTGAGGAAATCTCCTCCTCTTCTACCAGGGAAATCAGTGGAAATCCATAGAAATCTCCTACTGTATCCATGGAAATTCCGTGGAAATCTATAGAAATCTCCTACTGTATTTCATGGAAATTCGTTGGAAATCTATAGTCTTCTGTTTTTTTTGTTTTTTTATAGGAAATCCATAGAAATCTCCTACTGTATCCATGGAAATTCCGTGGAAATCTATAGAAATCTCCTACTATATCCATGGAAATTCCATGGAAATCCAAAAAAAATCTCCTACTGTATCCATGGAAATTAAGTGGAAATCTATAGAAATCTCCTACTGTATCCATGGAAATTCCGTGGAAATCGCCCGCGGGCGCAAAGAAATCTCCTACTGTATCCATGGAAACTCCGTGGAAATCCATAGAAATCTCTTACTGTATCCATGGAAATTCCGTGGAAATCTATAGAAATCTCCTACTGTTTCTGATCTGAATCCAGAAATCTCCTCTGTCCTGGAAATTAGGGAAATCTTGAAATCTCCTCTGTTCCATGGAACTCGAGAAATCTCCTACTGTATCCATGGAAATTCCCTGGAATCTTAGAAATCTCCTACTGTATTCATGGAAATTCTATGGAAATCCAAAGAAATCTCCTACTGTATAAAGTGATTCATGGAAATCTATAGAAATCTCCTACTATATCCATGGAAATTCCATGGAAATCCAAAGAAATCTTCTACTATATCCATGGAAATTAAGTGGAAATCTATAGAAATCTCCTACTGTATCCATGGAAACTCCGTGGAAATCCATAGAAATCTCCTACTGTATCCATGGAAATTCCGTGGAAATCTATAGAAATCTCCTACTGTATTCATGGAAATTCTGGAAATCAAAGATCTATGGAAATCTATAGAAATCTCCTACTGTATCCATGGAAATTCCGTGGAAATCCATAGAAATCTCCTACTGTATCCATGGAAATTCCGTGGAAATCTATAGAAATCTCCTACTGTATTCATGGAAATTCTATGGAAATCCATATAAATCTCCTACTGTATCCATGGAAATTCCGTGGAAATCTATAGAAATCTCCTACTATATCCATGGAAATTCCATGGAAATCCAAAGAAATCTCCTACTGTATCCATGGAAATTAAGTGGAAATCTATAGAAATCTCCTACTGTATCCATGGAAATTCCGTGGAAATCTATAGAAATCTCCTACTGTATCCATGGAAATTCCGTGGAAATCCATAGAAATCTCCTACTGTATCCATGGAAATTCCGTGGAAATCTATAGAAATCTCCTACTGTATTCATGGAAATTCTATGGAAATCCATAGAAATCTCCTACTGTATCCATGGAAATTCCGTGGAAATCTATAGAAATCTCCTACTATATCCATGGAAATTCCATAGAAATCCAAAGAAATCTCCTACTGTATCCCTGGAAATTAAGTGGAAATCTATAGAAATCTCCTACTGTATCCATGGAAATTCC
>JASANE010009840.1:0-21364 GCA_030248225.1 Trileptium ribeirensis
AATGACGAAATTTTTAAAACTGATTTCTAGAACAACATCACCGTAC
Source organism: Trileptium ribeirensis (assembly GCA_030248225.1). Taxonomy (NCBI): domain Eukaryota; kingdom Metazoa; phylum Nematoda; class Enoplea; order Enoplida; family Thoracostomopsidae; genus Trileptium; species Trileptium ribeirensis. The sequence goes on from JASANE010009840.1 coordinate 47, forward strand.
CATATTCAGGCTCGCAGCGGCCCTGGCAGAAGTACCACAAAAAGTAATGTTCTGAAAAGTTGTAGATCTCGACGATTGTATTCAATGTGCCAAGACTTATATGGACCATGCTTGACGTTTAGCACGCGATGCTTAACCCAACAACAGAAGACAGACTATATTCTGGAAATCCTGTTCATCGACGCTGAACTCATTGAAAACCACTGAAAAATGCATGAGCCATTCGTGGTGGATTGCAGATGACCAAGTTGTCGTATTCAGCATACCAAAAAATTGGCCTGCACGCGACACATAACCTAACAAATTAAGACTGACTACACAAATCTAGAAGTCATGAGGGTCGATCGTAAAATCCATGAAACCCTTTTAAACGTTATAACATGCTCCAGTCCGACTCTAGATAACACAGCTGTATTTTGCATTTTTATAACGTAAAATACTTATTAATGCACAAAACATTAATAACATGACGAAATTTGAAAAATTGATTTCTAGACCAAGATACCATACTCAGCCTTGGGAAAGGTGCCGCAAAAAATTTTTTTCTGAAAAGTTGTAGATATCGATGATTGTATTCAGCGTACTAAAACATATGTATGGACGATTCTTGATGTCTAGTACGCAATAAATAATCTAGCAACCGAAGAGAGACTATATTTTGAAATTGTGTTCATCGACCCTAAACACATTTAAAACCCCTGGAAAAGGTATTAACTATTCGTGGCGGATTGTAGATAACCAGATTGTCGTAATCAGCTTACCGAAAAACACAATATACGCCATGCTTGACGGCCTGCACATGATACATCACCTAACGATGCTTCACAATTCTGGAATTCAAGTTCGTCGACCGTAAAACCCTTGAAACCCTTTTAAAATTAAAATCTAAAATAAAAGTTATTTAGTTAAAGTAACATTTTCAGCCTAAAATTAAAGCCTTACAGCTGTCAGCGTGTCCAAATTGCTCGATGTTACAATAATAAAATGCAAAACCGAGATTACAATACCCCTGGGAAGAGCAAATCCCTAGGCCTATATATTGGTAATAAGGTCGACTCATTGTTAAGGAAAACTGGTTAAACAGAGGAACTCGGAATTCGGAAAACACTGGAAAGCAGCTAAAGTGGGGAAAAACACAATATTTGGAAACACTAGAGTACGAAAACGGGGAAATGTGGGGAAAATGCTGAAACACGAAACTGTCGAGAAGTCATAGTATTGGGAAATAGAAAAATGCTAAAAAACATGGAAGTTCTTACAATGGGAAATGTGAACTGTGGAAAGCAAGAAAGTCAAGATCCGGAAATTCCCGTTTCTTCAGTTTACGATTTTCTTAGTTATCATTTTCGCAATTTTTCGTTTTGATAATTTCAGCTTTCCCAATTCCTCGTATTCCCCTTCTCCCGATTCGCAATTACCCGTTTTCCCAATTTCTTGTGTTCCTAATTTCCCGTTTTTCCAATTTCCCGTTCACAAGACTTCTCACATTGTACTGATTGAGAATATGGGAAATTGGAAAACGGGAGATCGGGAAAATGGGAAAAACAAAAAATACAAAATGTGTGTCTAATATATTGGACACACACAACAATGTAATATAATTTCCGACGGGAAAATGGAAAGCCCCTAAGATGACATGGGCCGGTGAAACAATAAATCCATGAATGCAAACACAAAAATGAAATAGTCTGTGATCAAGTCTTAAAAAAGGAAGCAGCGCCCGCACAACATCACGCAACCATAAACAATGGTTACGTCATGAATTATCATAAGAACGACATGTCTACATTGCATCATCACTGATCAAATAATAGTTAAATAGTACTTCATTCATGTTTGTCATTAATTCACGTGATTACCATGGCATCGCCCCGCCGTTGGAAAACACTACAGCCGGTGACCTAAAGGCACGCCCGACATGTAACGGTTTGGTGATTTCGTTTTGATTGCCGGGATTTTGCTTTCCGTATTCGTCCCCGACCGGGTGTCAGGGTTTGACTTTTCGAGGTGGCTCTTGTAGTAGTATTGTTCATACCGAATGTCTCAGTTGCCATTGACCGGTACCCGTTTTTCGGAGGGGTTCGTCATCGGGCTCGGTATCTCTTGCACGCCACATCGTGGACGTAATTGTTCAATATGCCAACGCCAAGTCGGCTCATGGGGAATCACGCGAACGTTGACGCTCTTAAGACCAAATCTTTTCATGACAACGCCAGGTACCCACGCCTGGATCTTTGTCTCGTCAGGGTCCGCCGTACGATGCATAGCAGGGTGTCCAAACCTCGAATATAGTCTTGATTCGACCACGTTCGATATCGTTTTGGCGGCATTGTTGCCCCTCAGCTACATGCACTGGAGGCGGTATCATGGGATCGATTCGTGTTCGAATCGGTCGGTTGTTGAGGAGTTCACTCTGTGAAAGTGCAGCTGCCGAATATGTTCGTCGATACTGCATGAGGGATTCGCGCACCGCCTATTTCGGTGGTAGAGTAGACTTGTTAAGCACCTGTTAAAAAATAGGGCAGCAACTCCATTGGTTGCCAAATGGTACGTGGACCGGAAAGATGAATTTTACGTTCAAAACACCATGACTGCAACTCTTTCGACTTAAAGATTGTAGCCTTGTCGGTGACGATTATATGAGGAGCCAAGTCGGTCAGCAGGAGCTCGGTAGTCGCTGGGGTTCTGATGGGACATGTGATATAAATGCATGGATACTTCGAGTAAGCATCTGTGACGACGAGCCAGCTGTAACTGAGGAAGTTGATCGCATGATCGATATATATTCGGCTCCACGGGTTTTCGGGCAGCATCCAAGGATAATTGGGTGTTTTCGCTGGCTTGTTCCGATATTCCGCGTATGCTTTGTAGAATTTATTTTGTTTAACGATGTTGTCGTTAATTCGTATCCAGTAGACGACGGACCAGGCTAGCTGTTTCAATCGCTACATTAGAAGTTCAACGACTTCTCGGCGCAACGACTGTGGAATGACTACGGGATTCCCGCAGAAGAGACTTTCATTTGATGCGAACAGTTAGTCCGCGATGCGGCGAAACTCCTCTGGCGCGAGCGATGCATCAGTTGCTTTATCTGCTGATCGCTTCGGGGGACATCCATTACGTAAATTGAAGTCGCCATTCATGGGCAACCGACTATTCATGAACACGTACAGGTAAACTTCAACACCTTCGAGATCTGCGTTTAAATGTTCCATGATTTCTGGAAATATCCCATTGCTGACATTATCCCGAATAGAAAACGCTGTTGTAGCAAGACTCCTCAGTGTGTGCTCAACCTGAGCTTCTTTTGACGTTCGGGGGCCAGGTCGATTTGGTTGTACGCGTCGGTTAGATCAATCTTTGTAAAATCATGCCCGCCCCCGAGTTTTCGCATCAGATTATCGGGCAACGAAATCGGCTGTCGATGATCCTCGAGTTGGAGATTGACTGTCACCGAATAGTCGCCATACACTCAGATTCGGGGCTCCGATTCGCCTGGAAGGACACCTCTTCGAATTGGAATCGCAGGCATAACGTAGCTATTGAATCTTGTCGGCTCCTACACAGTTCGAGGGATTCGGGCGTCGCTGACTTGATTCAGGTCGTCCTAGATCGCCAACGGAACGTTGAAAAGTTTGCAGGAGATTGGATGGGACCCTTCTTTGAATTTCAAGTGCAACTGCAGGCCCTTGCTGAAAACATTAAGGAACTACGAACAGAGACTTTTGTGCAGGCTTGTTTCCCCGAATGAATCTTTGTTACCCGATCGCGGTTGTCAACACAGACGGTCGACGCGCGAGAGTCATGACGTCGGTACCCAATATCAGAATTCCATTGCGGTCAGGAATGTTGAAGTCATTTTTCGAGGCCATTATAAATGGAATCGTTTGCCTTGGGAACCCCGGATCGCCACCGTCGCATTGAATGTGCCTTTGACGGGAAGGGCTTTGCCCGTCGCTACTTCGTATCGATGGTTTGTTGGCGTTACATGTGGTTTGCCCAGGGTCGACCATACTTATTCCGTACAGAAGTTGTCACCAGCCTCGGTGTGCACCTCGAACTGAAACGAATTCCCATCAATTCGGATCGATAGCTGTAACTGTAGGATGGAATTGACTATCTTGACGGTATCTATCGACTGACTCGACTTGACCCAATTGATTGAGATTCGTCGACACGCCCTTCCTCTTCTTGAGGCATCGCTTTCGAGATGACCCGTGATACCGCAGTAGTGGCACTTGCTGCTCTTGCAAAAGCAATCGTTTCCTCTATGATCGGTTCGGTTACATCGTCCGCAAGTCCCTTTAGGGATGGCAACCTTTGAACCATATACTTGTTGGCTTGCTGGCCCTCGTTTGGATCGACCTGTTGTAGTTTGACCTGGCTTGACCGCGAGGATTGGCTTTAAACGTGTTGCGCACACTGTTTCTTTGACCACCCAAGTAGCATACTCCGCCTCGAGAGCAATTTAAACCGCGTTCGCAAACGAAAGTTCACCGTTGGGGACCTTGAACAATTATGCCTTGAGGACGGCCTCGAATTGTTCTCGCATGAAATGGGCCGCCTTTCAAATCGTTAGGTCGTTGATTTGCTTGGGTGGCGTCCGTTGCATGGCAAGGTTACCCATAGTCTTGTAGATCGCCTCCGGCTGAGTCGTAGGAGGACCTGAGCTTGTTGGTCGGGCGGAATCGAATGGGCTGCCACGAAGGTGTTGAATCTGGCCCAATAATAGATCCACAGTTCGGTCGTCGGATGGAATGGCGAGAACCCGGGGATTGCTACAGGTCGTTTCAATTCGGAGCTGTTTGCAGCGGGGAGCGTACCGACAAGCTGTCGATTTTGTTGCTGAAAGAGGGCCATTTTGTCCTTGATGTTCTGCTTGTTCAACTGCCATCTGTTGTTTGAACGATCGCACCATCTGCCCGATCTCAGATATAACGGAACAAACGAGCCCACGTTGAGAAAACCAACAGTGTTACCCCCGAAGAAAAAATTGAGTCCACAAAGCTTCGTTGAAATAGAAGTTAGGCAGTTGATGAATCGCTGGTGAAAAACACCTGATCGCCAGTTAACTGTGTTTCAACTTGAGTCGAATGATAATAAACACTTTATTGGTGAACTGATAAATCTAATGAAAATCCAATCTATGAATGGAAAACACAACAATAAAATAGCCTGTGATCAAGTCTTAAATAAAAAAGCAAAGCCCGCGCAAATGTAAACCATGGTTACATCATGAGATATCGCATGAACGACGTGTCTGCGTTGTATCATCACTGATCAAAGGATAGCTAAATATTACATTATTCATGCTCGTCATTCATTCACGTGATTACCACGACAGATTTAATCAACATTAATCTGAAAAAAACTCATAACAAATGCTCGAATCCAACAGTCGAAACTAAGACAGTAGAATTCGAATAGCACTGCTTCACCATTGAGTAGCCAAATTAAAATCATTCAAAATTCAAAATAGCGTTCTCACGTTCAAATTTACCAAAAAAGTTAAAAATTAAACAAAAATGCAGTCAAATCTTTACCAAACTTGGACCTGAAAATATTAATGTGAAAACGCACAATTGTTGAACTTATATATATTTTTCAGATTTTGATACTATAAATATTTCATAAAATGATAGTCATTGTAACTGTACCTCAAAGTTAGCAATATAATTCCGATGGACAATTAATTCAAATAAAATTTCATCAAATCGTAACAAATAAAATCATTCAAGCTTTAAAGCTGCATTGTATTAATAGTAAAATTATATTTAAAATATAACAAAAAACATTATGACATTTAGTTATCATAATTATAGTAATAATAATTCGTCGATTAATAATTCCACATATATTGTTGGTAACCGCCACGATAGCAGCAAAAGTTCAGGTGATGTCAACGATGGTGATGATAATCAACAACAAACCATTCAATATGTCGAAATCGGTTTGTACGCTGCGATGTTTATCGTTGGAGGCATTACGAATTTGTACGTTGCACGTCGGCTATGGTTTGCTCCACGGCGTGATATTAATTATTCTCGTTTTGCAACCGTGCTTTCTGGCCGATTTCTAATTTTTCAAAAAAATCTAAATGCGACCGATTTGTTGGTAATTTTCGTTTTTACACTTGGTCAGCTGTGTTGGCGTCTGACTGGTCAATGGTATGCAGGTGATGCAATGTGTCGTGCGCTTGCATTTGCAAATACATTTAGCTTTTATGCATCGTCAAATGTAATTGCATGCATTGCTATCGAGCGTGTTTTTACAGCGCGAACACGATCACAATGCATGTCCGGTCGAATACGCCGTCGCATTAATGCGTTGCTGGTAGCAGCATGGGCACTTGCTGCCGTTTGGAGCATGCCACAGCTATTCTTTTGGCAAGTCTTTCGTGTGTCCGACGGTACGGAATATTGTACCACAATTTTCTTGATCTACTCCCATTACTACAATGAAACAATGACAATGGAACTAGTCTATAACGGTGTTCATCTGGTTACAATTTTCTATCTTCCGGCTTCGATAATTACAATTTCATATATTGTACTGTGTGCACGAATTCTGAAACATATGCGACTTCGTATTCAACAACGTCAACGCCAGCTGCATTATCAACATCAGCAGCAACAGCAGCGACTTCAGCAGCAACAACAACAGATGCAAATCCAGCAGCTTCGAGATCGAAATTCCCAACAATTTTTGGAAACGTCAAATTCTGTTCTAGGAAGTTCAGCAGATGATAGCGATAAAGTTTTGTCGTCAACAAATTATACCCGTCACGAAAGAATCGTGATTGATCTAAGACGCGGTTTGTTCCGGGTTAAACTGTGTTCCGTTCAGCTGTGTGGCTATTGTTTTTGTTGTTGTCGGAAATCATCCTATTTGGAAGACGAAGAGTCAAACGTTGATAAACCGAGCAACAAAACGACGCATCAAAGTGTATTTTCAAACCAATTAGTGATTACACATAACGAAAACAATGTCACATCGCAACAGAGTCCTATATTATGCCGGAAACTTCAAACTCGTGAGGTATCGCCTCTTTCGGTTGAATCTCGAGCCATGACTGAAAAAAAGGTTCCAACAGATAGTTCGAAATTAATTATGACGAACGGCAATGGTGAAACTCGAATACGAGATTCAGCAATTTGCAGCAGCAGCATTGGTAGTAGCAGAGACAGCCCCGCGGAAATGAATCACAATGTTGCTGACAGTTCTACTTTGACAGGGAAAATTTCTTCTACTAAGTCCACGTGTGAACACTATAATTACAGCCAGGAGAATGAAGAAAACACATTGAAAAAAGCTAATTCACCAATTGCAAGCTCAAGCGATATAAGCTGCGGCTACAGGCATAATTCGATTCAAATTTGGGGCACGGATTCGAAGTCTGAACAAAAAAGTGATGATAAATCTTGTTCTTACCGTCACTCACCGTCATCGGAATCGGTCTGGAGAAAATCAGACGATAAACAACGGTGTGTTGGCTTTCCAGAGTTTGCGAATAGCAAATCAGTAGGAGCACATGTTTCTGATTCATGTAGTAATTCGAAACGCCGTCTTGAAGCAAGCAAATCGCTACCGTTTAGTAAGCAATTTTATGAAATACCTGGTCCTCAAAATTTTACTAGACGCAATCAATATTCTATTGACCTTAGCGCTTTGAGCGATTTTCGTGGGGGTATCGCATTTGCAGACGAAACCGTGCCAAAATATCGAAAGCGATGGAAAACTGTTCGGAACAACAGAAAAGCGTCCTGTCCTCCCGCAACGTCTTTAGCGCGGCAGCGACATTTCTCTCGAGGGATGTCTTTTAGAAACTACATAACTCGGACTGTGAAAAGTAATCCTAACGAAGTAAAGCATTGTGTTAATACTGGCTACACAAATATCGGCGCCGATACTGAACCGTACCGGCATGCCACTTGTACCCACGATCCACTACAGCAAACTAACAATAGTAGAATTTCTCTGCAAAATCAACAATGCATTTCAAATCCGAGTGACGAAAGCCGTTCTTCAAACCCAGTTAAAGAAAGTGAATCTTCCATAAATGAAAGTAGGAAAGACAGTAGCTGCAGTAATTGTCATTTTCTCCATGAAAGTAATGTTGCTCAATCAGGAGTTGTGAAACGTTCCGCCATTATCACTAATGACGATGGTCGTCCTGTAATTGTTGTAGAAGATAGGACTCCTTCTGTTGGTAATTTACAACCTCGTACAGATCAGAGCACAGGACCAGTTGAACAATTGCAACAACAACATCTCACCGCTCTGACATCAAAAGAATCCGTCGTAACAACAAAAAATTGTTTACGGCAAAGCATATCATCGATTAGTAGTCGCCTGTCTCAACTGAACAAATTAGAAAATATTTCAGATACGTCGCTGCCGAACTCTGCTCGACTGTCGTCGATATCCGGTCATCATCATACAGATTCTTCTTACACGGAAAGATTCGAATCATTCTGCTTCTCGCTATCCGAATCGACGAAGCTATGTTTAGGAATTAAGTCAGCAGCTTCACTAGAGCGATTAGCTACCGCTAGCACTGAACGCAATGCTACTACAGCTTATTCAACAGCTACTATAGTTGAAGATGGTGAGTTTTCCGGTGGAGGCATATCATCAACAAGACAAAAGAAGCAGAAGCAAAAACAAAGATATGTTCGATTTTCTGGATTTCCACCATCAGAAAACAGTGTTGGCACGAATGGTCGAAGTCGACGCGGAACACGTAAATTGAAACGAGTCCCAACGATTCGGCGACGACGACTCGGGAGTACACGACAAACAGCGATAACATCGAAAACATTTTGGGTTTCTGGCGCAATCGTTTGTTCGTATCTCATTTTTTGGTTACCCTATAATATTTTTTCGTTGCTTCGGTATACGGATCCGCTATTTTTTGAACAAAACTATGTCTGGATTCAAATGACATATAATTTTATTGTCCTAAATAGTGTTATTAATCCTTTTTTATATATAATTTTTGTTAACGATTCACGTAGCAAACGCTCGTTTAGGTCATAGCGAGAGTTTAAAAGCATTTGAAATTTTCATCGTTCGTCGGAAAAAATTTTGAACAAAGCTATATCTGTATTTAAATGACATAGTTTTATTGCATTAAATAGTATTTCTAACTACCGTAGGTAGTAGGGCCTTGTATCATTTAATTACGATCACATAGCTAGTACAAATAATTCACGAGGTAGTTTTTAATCTTCATATCTCAGCAACAGATGATCACTTCGGTTTCACCGATATCTCAAAATTTTTCTCTTGATGTGTTACAACGATCTCGGCTTGTATATGTATCCTTGCATTTACATCTCTTCTTATTTCTACTGTTATTTTTGGCAATTTTACGTTACGCATACAATAATAATATTTGCAACAATAATATTTGTGGAATAGACTAACCAGTTTCACTAAAGTGCCTTTAGTACAATCCTATTTAACTTCTGCGTGCACTTGATCGTACATTTGACTGTATTTGCTTCCCTTCGTGAACGAGAAGTATTGAATCATCATTAAAAACTAAACTTTGTTAACAGATCGATCCTGGATTTTCGGTATCACTTTTACAAAATTGCAGGTAAGGTGAAAACTGTAATTTGTGATATCATAATATACCACAGAACCTCAGCTAGTGTTATTTTTTAATATTTTATCCAGTTTAATAGGTATTCCAGTGTTGTGGCTAATTTAGTTCAAAATTTCAACAAATTTCAACTGATATATTTATGTTTATGTTCAAAGTTATTTGATACTTCTAGTGCCATTCACTATAATTCATGAATAAATTAACATACATCGGTGAAACCGTGCACTCAAAAACTGTAATAATTAGGTTGCAAAACACTGCTTGACTCTAATGTTCGAGCTTTAGACAAAGCTTCGAAAAGTACGCCTTGTATTATTGTTGCCATTCTGAACATGTGTCAAGGTCGTAAATAGAAACTGAAATGGTATCTAGCACTGACTTGTCATTTGTTATTCCTTCTTAAATAAAATCAGTAACAAGTTAAGCCACAGCAGCTAAGATTATATTATCATCAATTATGCTTGCTGTAAATTAGGCATAATTAAATCTAAAGTAATCAATAGGTTGTAAGTTGTTCGCTGCTAAGTTTTTCCGGCACATGACTGCCAACATCTGTATAATTTTGATAGTATTGTGTTCAATCCAATCTTATCATTCAACGGCATGTTAAAAATATGCGTCCTATTTACACGTATTAAAACAGTTAACATCAAAATAATTTTTGTGGATCCTGAAGATTCTCTTCAATCAAAAAGTAATGACAATGTAAATAGGCATAGTGCTGTAAATTCCTCAAAAAACTAGATCAAAGTATTTTGTAAGAATATATATTTAAACAGGATCGGAGTTTTTATTGAACAGCTAGAATCAAGAGCATTAGCATAACTATACTCAGTTGTGTTTATGGGGAAAGCCTGTTATTTCATGGTGTTAATCATATAATTTCGTGGTTAATTGCGCATTGTGCGGTACGGTTTACTCGTGCGACTGTAGTTGGGATTTCATCATTTGCTGACGCTTTGAATTATTATTAATCCGTTTTATATATATATATTTTGTTAACGATTAACGTAGCAAACGCTCGTGTAAGTCATAGCGACAGTTTCAACTTATCTAAAGTTTACGCGTCTGTAGGGAAAATTTTTTTGAACAAAACTATGTCTGGTATTCAAATGATATAAAGTTTTATTGTACTAAATAGTGTTGTTATTAATTTGTTTTCATATATAATTTTTGTTAACAATTCATGCTCGCTTAGATCATAGCGCCAGTTTTAAAGCATTTGAACTTTACAACGTCTGATGGGTGAACTTTCTTCTGTTTGTTCACTCTGCTTGACGTGATTCTTTAAATAAATTTTAAGTCCATATTAAAATGTAGCAAGACACGGTCTTTCAACATTTTTTCAGAACGCAAATTCGTAAAAATTAATAATAAGGTCAAATTTATGCTATGTTCAACAAGAAACGCTTTTCTGACAGTGATATAATGATATCCTGATGATACTTTTGGTCAACAGCTTCGTTCTTAAATTGACACATTTGTCAACGCGTACATTGCAATACGATGCATTAAACGAGTTTGTCAAGCAGGGTGGGTTTTGCGTAGGCGTTGCTGTTCACTCGCTTTATGAAGTTCCTAAAGGAACCGAGCATTAGCTGTCACGAATATCGTAGTTAAAAGCAGTAATTTTGTTGTGCCTCGACATAGACCGGAATTTCGGCTTTTAACCACGAAAATTGTAGTTAAATCTCTTAAAAATTTTCAACCCCTGACGTTGGATGCCATCATAACTCTGCCGCAAATTGTATCTGCAATGTACAGACATTGATTACGAAACGAACGAAATTAAAGAGCCTGGATACTATGTTAAAACCCTGACATATATAATGATCGATTCAAATCGCTAATGACTTAGGAATTAGTAAGTTACAGGTGCTACTATTAGTAATTATCCAATAATTTTTGTTACTGTGTTAAAACCGCATTCCGACAGTAAAGTTTAGTACGGGATTTGTCCTAGAACCTTTAAAACAAATGTGATTGTTCGACAACAAAGCATTATGCTCAAAGCGTTGTGCTTTGTACTAAATATACTGATCGAATACTTCGTAATTGCACACGTGTTGTTGCTTTGCGAAGAGCCTTACGAATCCAATCAAGATTTCCGAAATGGCGAGTAAACCAGATTTTCACTCGAGCGTTTCAGGTACGGTACCTCGTCGCGATCTATAACAATTGTTCATCGGTACTCGAAATGCAAATTACCTCAGGATATAATGGTTAAAATACTTGTAATGTCGAATGAAGCCGCAAGCGAATAATTGACGAACACAGCGGCGCATCAAGGGTCACGCATGTATTATGCGTAAGCTGTCAAAGTTTAGGTTTAAACTTTTATGTAGTTGAAAACTTATTTTCAATTTCTGAATGTCCTAATGCATTTGAATCTGTTCTCTGCTACAAAATATCTGCTGGATGAGCTATTCTATCTATTATTTTATATGTAATAAATTTAATTAAATGATTTTGTGCAAAATTTATGGTTCTTTGCTATAATTCCGTGCATACCCAGGTTTGATATAATCTAGAATGTTGTTCAAATTACACGAAATAAGCTATGTTTAAATTTGGCTACTATAGTCATCTCGCTCAGTAGCAACAAAAAGAACATCACCAGTATAGAGACCGTTGGAGAATATATACATGCTACACTAGTCAGGGACACAGGCATAAACGTCAGCACGAGAGTATGTGAATTTACTAGCGTAAACGCATGTTTTAAATACTTCGGGCTCGGATAATAACACGAAGGCACGTTCCATACCCCAGTGGTTATGCCCCAGACAGGACATGCATCATATCATGAGTGTTTGCCCATAATTTTGGTAATATATGTATATGTGCAACACTGATTGTTAAATTTTTCTCAAAACTCCATTTGGATAGTTTGTCAATAGAGGGAACATTTTTCGGCAGACTATGTTTCATATGACAAAATTTTAGTCGAGAGTGTAGTTAGGTGATTTATCAGTAGAACATGACCGGAGTTACTACGTAAACGTTAATATTTATTACTGAATCAACACATAAATAACAAATGGTATTTATGGTCAAGTGTAGGAACAATTATCAGCTATGGCAAACAAGTTTAATATTTACCAAACACATACTGGTATCCGGGGAGTGAGCGCAAAGCTGGCTACACCAAGCGTTAAGGCTTCACGATAGCTTAAAATTATTCTAAATATATATATCAAATTATAATTTGAAGTAATTTTTTTACGTTATAAGCTTCTACCGCGTAGCTTATTTGTTTGCGTAGACTATCCTTGAAGTTAAGGTAGACGATCCTATCTATCTAATTACCTATCAAGAAGTGAAGTTTTTAGCCATATAACACTGCACACGTAAGTTACTTCGAGCCGGAATTCAGTAAAACGCGAGTGACTTATACACATATAGGCCCATAAAATTTAAGAAATTGTAGGCTATGATTTTGTAAATTCAAAATCATCTGCCATAATAAAAGCATTTAACCTTTTTAAAACTTGAACTCAAACTGGACCACAAATCAAGCCCGGTAATTTTGATTGCAAGTGGTGTACGCCAAACACTGACTTATCTAGGAGCTGCTGTTCAATTTTTAAAGAACCTCGCAAATCAAATGAATCTCGTTCTATATATAAGTCCACATCTCACGATAAGCTAAAACAAGAAAACGGCTTAACCATTTGGCAGATTTGAGTATGAAATGGTAGACGCAAAATGAAGAACTAAAAAACAATCCACAAATCTGTTGCAATATAGTACATTTAACCTTCAAAATGCCACGTTTTTTACGTCCCACTTAGTGGCTAGGATTCCAGAGGATACTCAGAGAAATTTTTACTGTCGCATTGTTTAGCTCATCTTGTTGGTTTTTACAAAGTTTAATAGCGTTGTATCGTGTTCATTTTATCTTTACTTACTGAAGCTATACTAGGTCCAGAGGTTAGCGGAGGAAGAGTCGCCTGGTTATGGGAGGGGGAGTGGGAGTGGGGGGCGGTCCGGCGGCGGAGAAGGATTTCTGCGTCTGCTGCGCCACCAGGCGAGTGGGGCTTGGGCGACCTGTCAGACGCCTCTGTAACCCGATCTGCGCCCCTATCACCATGTATGATTATTCCTTTCGTTCTTGGACGTTCGTAGTGTTACGAGGTGGTATCTTAATTTCCATATACAAAATCCATACGAAAATGGCATACTAGAATGTGCTTACGACCTGCTTGCTTAGTATTTTGTGGTTAACAAATATTTATATCACGATAGAGTCCAACCATTCCAGAGAGAGCAAAAATATGCAGAGAACAAGAATACCAACAAACTTAAAAATATTCCACGCTAATTTTGGTTCCTTCCTAGTATCCCCCTAGGGCCACGATATTAGGGAATTTTGAAAATACAGCGCAAATTTTGGTACCGTTTTGGTTACAACTCAAAACAATTCACAAAATACTCATTTCGGGTTTTATGATAAAAGAATTTTTCATTTTTGGGTTACTCGCTGTCTCACGGTATTCAGAATTTTCGAAAAAACTTTTTATCGATAAATGTATATTTTATGTATCGTTCGAATTGCATTGACGAGCTGAGACGAATTGAGGTAAAATCAGTTAAATCAGTTCACGGGTTAAAGCCTAAAGCAAGGCCAATGCCTTAATAGCCATACATGTTCCTAGGACGACAGGAGGGTATAACCCCCTGAGGCTCGGACGACGTCCCCAGGCTTCGCCGATCCTCTCTCGGGAGATAGCCTGATACCCCTTCAAGGGACTGTATGCGTGCCTAAGTTGCGCGGAAAAAATTTTCAAAAATACGCAAAAATGAGCAAAAAATTGGCCGATATTGGTAAAAATGAGGGAAAATTGGCAAAAGGTAGCGCAAAATTGTTTAAATGAGGGCGTAAAAATTTGAAAATTTGAGTTCAACAAAAAATTCAAAAATTTGTGTCTACCTGACGACCTTTCCCATCCTCCCGCCGATACCCTGATCGCGCTTTACGACGACCTCCCCCCAACCCCCGTGCCATCCACTATCTCATATGGGACTTCGGACTTCGCCCATGTATGTCCTTAGCATAAGCCTAGTCGAAAATGTATATTCAAAAATTTTTCAAGGTTCATTGGACCATCACCCCCTTGGCATTAAAAAACCTAAACCAACATGGAGAAACAAAAGATAAAAGAATACAAGATGTTTTAGCGAGATTATCGTTAACCAATATTGCTCTTCAACAAACAATATTAATATTATTCGATCGTTTACGACCACGACTACAATGAAACAAGCCTTTGACAGTCGAAGGTTTAATTACAATTTCACCGTCTCTGAGAACAATAAACAATATTGTCGCACATGCACAAAGAAGCGGTATTGTAAAAACGAATACAAGAATAAGCATCGTTAGCATTGCATTGAGTATCGATTCCAACGAATAGTTTTGTTGTTGCTGCTGCGGTTTTTGCTGGTTTGTTGCAACGTTACTGTTCCATTTTAAGCTTGAAAGATGACCCTTTGACGAGGTAGTAGCAGGAACATCGTTGGCAAGAATGATATCGATATCGCTGTTTTTCGAGCTTGCATCTGAATCGTTGGCTGTCAATAAGCCATCCTGGAAAATAATATTCCTAATGTTTACTCAGTTATTACCGTTTTGGAAACAAAAGTGGACGAACTCTACGTTGTGATCTTTCGCTACAATAGCTATGATGGTGGAGTCCAAAGAACCAGCCCCGTTTTCAAATCAGGAGGTACAAACTGTAAGAAACCAAATCTCAAGCACCTGTAACCTGCTGAGACTCAATACCAAGGAAGAGATAGCGTTACTGTATATGCGAACACTTGCTGTCATTACTTAATAAAGTTAGCCACCGATATTGTGGTTCACAGACCTGGGTGGTAAGACCCAAACCGACGGAAGCCGATAGAATAGAAAATCTGAAGAGTACAGCAGAATGACTATCATCGGCTCTTGGTATTACAAACTGGTTATTTAAATCAAATTGTAAATATATAGATATTAGTCCAAAAGTATAGTTATTCGCGAATATATCTAAAGAAAGGTTGATTACCGTTGTAGTTTGATTACGGTTGCGATTAGACTATGTAATACCAGACCTTAATTCGCCAATACATAGGTCACATCCTTTTAGTTTCTTACCTGAAACATTTATAGAAGCACGTGGTCTTTCGAGTAGTAGGCAACGGTAACCGTCACCTAATAATCACTAACAGATTGCTACAGTTACTACTGCTAGCAAGATGCTCCGGAAAGCGTTCCACACTACAAACCAGTGTAGTTGCAGATTTTTCTGCTAAAGATATATCTTCGTGTTTTTTCGTTACTGGGTTACTGCATTAGTGCAGATTTTTGTTACAACGACTACAGCCTTTGACCACATGGAGCGATATACCTAATTATTTACTATATATTGCGTTTATTTGTTTGTCTTATATATAAGATCTTATAATATAAAATATAAGATCTTCGTCACATATTATCAAAAACATTATGTTTGTTTGTCTCCTTTTGAATGCGAAAGAGTTACGCAGCGGTCAGTTTTAGACCAAATCATGTTAAATTTTGTAGCTTCCGTCTATTAACATGATAACAGTTAAAGTGATTTGACAAAAATTGTCACTGTACATGTGACCTGACTTGTGGCCTATCTAGCTGATAATTCCCGTAGCAAGTCAATAAATGAGTAAAAATAACCAATTTTGCTTCAAAATTGCGTTGGTATCCCAACTGTTACTAAACATAGAGAATGACTTTTTAAAATTTCTGCATATATTATATCATAAACACTGTCTATAAGCCCTATATCTTAAATATTTAAAAGAACTGAATGACGTTAACCTCAACTCAACTGTCTCAGCGTACTATCTAGTTTATGTACAGCCAACGCATAGCGTGAATTTGATATTGGCAATTTTTCAGAGAGTCAGAAGTAATAACTACAATGCAACGCAAGAATCAGGAGTGCTAAATCTTTGTGCATGGATTGCCTTAATTGTTGATTAAACGATATTTAGACAGTTTCTTCCCTAATATACTGCTGCATTTGTTAAGATAAAAGGCAAACATGGTCATAACAAAATCTGTTAAGCTCCAGAGTAGAATTTATTTGTTTTCCAACATTTACTTTGGCACACCAAAAGCAAGAATCCAAAAAGCACGCTTGTTCTCGTTCGAAGAACAAACATAACAGTCATACTCACAAATTTATCTAAATTGTGGGGCGACTAAGGCAGAATCTTGCACAATATCTGAAAAGTGGTAGTAGCCACGTGATAGTTGATGCATTCGTGTAAAATTTCGAGCAATGCTTTGGCTCTATACTTGATCCTTGATCGTATTGTTGTAAACTAAAGAACCATAAATAGCTTTACCATTTTTACCTATTTTAAAACAATATAGCCATATTCATCGCTACAAGTCGTTTCTTAGCATTTACGCCAGCTTTTAATACTGTTCTTTTAGGCCATACAATTTTTCTCTCTAAAAGATGAAACTACAATGTACAGTAATTCCGTATATACGCGTAAGCTCTATGTTTTTACTTGTTTTTAAGGTTTCTTAAACAGTAAAAATATACTAATACGAAGTATATAAAATTTGAGCAAATGATTGAAAGTTAACACGGGATTGATTATTCGAGCACTTCAGCATGCTCAAAACATTGTTTTCCCATTATTTGTTGGACTACACAATATCAGTTGACCTTCGCTGCATTGTCATATCATAGTAATACAATGTAGTGCATTACTAATGCAACCGCTGGAATCCAGCAACAAAACTAGTATTGCTTTCGTATGCGCGCTGGGAGCGTCCTACCATATAGTTAAAACGGATCAATATTTTGACGCTGTGTATAATAAATTTTCTAAGCTCACAAATTTTCGATGTGAAATATCTAAAAATTGTGACTATAGTGTTCTATTTTTAGGCACCAGATTTTGACAGGAATGTCAATGTCCAGAATCGATATATTTTTAAACACACTTTGCCTACACTTGAACTCCAGCGTCAAATTGACTTATGAAAAACATTCGAGAGACTGTTCAACTTTTAGCTAACGAATCTACTTATGACCTACTCTTCATACTGGCGTCACAATTTTATTGCGGTTATTCGTAAATATCTAGCTTTGCATTTGGATTTTCAGGCAGGTTACCTAGAACATTCTTATAATAAAACTAGATTTTTAAAATATGAAATTTAAATAGAATTATTGTCGATATGGTGTAATTGGGGATATTTAAACTCCGTAATGTATTATCACATTAAAATTAAAAATAATAGTAAACTAGGCAAACTGAGCAAATTATTCAGAATCTCCATTTATTTCCAGCTATAGTAAGCTTGCCTAAAGCCGATACTTCTTTGCTTAACTCTATACAATATACTTATATCGTGTGATTATAATTATATATAAGATATATGTTTGTGGGAAAACTGTCTGAAGTCGGTACTTCCTAAAATCGACACTAAAGTATAAAAATGCAATTTAATAAAGGTTTATCGCATGGAATATTTTTTACATTTGTTTGAAATACCCTAACGAAATCTTGCCCAAATCTACATATATATTTATACGTAGTCTTGGGTGAAAGTATATTCGGATATTTCAAAAATGAAAATATTCAGATAGATATTGATTGGATTTTTATTTAAGTTTCGACCACAAGCGATTTTATCACAAGGTTACAACCGTTTACCTTGGCAACATTTGACCAGCTTCGATCACCATCTATCGGCTTCGATTCTGGCTGCAGATTGAAAGTTTTGTATGTTTGTTGAACATGGCGTTGAACCATATCGTCATCTTTTCTGCAGTAGCTGTCAAAATGTTGCAAATACCAGTCAGAGACGTGTAGTTGGCATACTAGGTCGGTGACATGATCGAAACACGAACGTGGACTTACGAGATAGTGTCTTTCAGGTACTCGAGATCCCTGAGGCATTTCGTTTGCTTTGCTTTGGATTCGTTCCATGGTCAAGCACAAAGAGGTTGGTGGTGTTTCATCGGTATTAGCATAGTTTTCTTCTTCGCGGTTCGACTGAAATCTCTGTAGTGGCGACCATGCAGGAATACATGAGAACACGTCAGTTTTGTAGCCTTCGTGTCGTACGCCTGAGAGCCAAATGGCGGTAAAATTTGGCATACGTGCCATCAACAAGTCGTAGAGCATGTCAAATTCCTTTGAATCACCGAAAATTGGTAAATATGGATCGTACAAGTGATCGATTTTAAGGCTTTGACTGGTTTGTGTTGCACATGCAAGCGATGCAGAAAAATAGTCTAACGCGACGGTGTTGGGATTTAGTAGATAACAAATTCGACCCAACGATTCCCAACCACCGTGAGAAGGACACGTTTTTGTATTATAGACAGTAAGGAGAACAACAGTAGTCAACAATCTTAGTAAACGAAACATTTGATTTAAAAATACTGCAAACGATGGATCTGAAAAATTAATTCTGCGCTCTCTGTTCAAACAATAAATTAGCGAAAAATAGCAGGCGCTAAAGGATGAATGAGAACTGAAAACAATTTTAGTCAACAATCTTAGTAAACGAAACATTTGATTTCAAAATACTGCCAACGATGGATCTGAAAAATTAATTCTGGGCTCTCTGTTCAAACAATAAATTAGCGAAAAATAGCAGGCGCTAAAGGATGAATGAGAACTGAAAACAATCTTAGTCAACAATCTTAGTAAACGAAACATTTGATTTCAAAATACTGCAAACGATGGATCTGAAAAATTAATTCTGGACTCTCTGTTCAAACAATAAATTTGCGAAAAATAGCAGGTGCTAAAGGATGAATGAGAACTGAAAACAATCTTAGTCAACAATCTTAGTAAACGAAACATTTGATTTCAAAATACTGCAAACGATGGATCTGAAAAATTAATTCTGCGCTCTCTGTTCAAACAATAAATTAGCGAAAAATAGCAGGCGCTAAAGGATGAATGAGAACTGAAAACAATCTTAGTCAACAATCTTAGTAAACGAAACATTTGATTTCAAAATACTGCCAACGATGGATCTGAAAAATTAATTCTGGGCTCTCTGTTCAAACAATAAATTAGCGAAAAATAGCAGGCGCTAAAGGATGAATGAGAACTGAAAACAATCTTAGTCAACAATCTTAGTAAACGAAACATTTGATTTCAAAATACTGCCAACGATGGATCTGAAAAATTAATTCTGGACTCTCTGTTCAAACAATAAATTTGCGAAAAATAGCAGGTGCTAAAGGATGAATGAGAACTGAAAACAATCTTAGTCAACAATCTTAGTAAACGAAACATTTGATTTCAAAATACTGCAAACGATGGATCTGAAAAATTAATTCTGGACTCTCTGTTCAAACAATAAATTAGCCAAAAATAGCAGTGAAGGAGAACAGAAAGAAAATAATGACCAAGACTTAGAAAAAAAATTTAAAAGTGGCTGCGCTAAAGGATGAATGAGAACTGAAAACAATCTTAGTCAACAATCTTACCCCCCCCCCCCAGGTAAACGAAACATTTGATTTCAAAATACTGCCAACGATGGATCTGAAAAATTAATTCTGGGCTCTCTGTTCAAACAATAAATTAGCGAAAATAGCAGGCGCTAAAGGATGAATGAGAACTGAAAACAATGTTAGTCAACAATCTTAGTAAACGAAACATTTGATTTCAAAATACTGCCAACAATGGATCTGAAAAATTAATTCTGGGCTCTCTGTTCAAACAATAAATTAGCGAAAAATAGCAGGCGCTAAAAAGGATCAATGAGAACTGAAAACAATCTTAGTCAACAATCTTAGTAAACGAAACATTTGATTTCAAAATACTGCGAATGATGGATCTGAAAAAAATTAATTCTGGTGCCTCTTGTTCAAAACAATAAATTAGCGAAAAATAGCAGGCGCTAAAGGATGAATGAGAACTGAAAACAATCTTAGTCAACAATCTTAGTAAACTAAACATTTGATTTCAAAAATACTGCCAACGATGGATCTGAAAAATTAATTCTGGGCTCTTGTTCAAACAATAAATTAGCCGAAAATAGCAGGTGCAAAAGGACCAACGAGAAACTGAAAACAATCTTAGTTTACAATCTTAGTAAACGAAACATTTGATTTCAAAATACTGCCAATGATGGATCTGAAAAATTAATTCTGGGCTCTCTGTTCAAACAATAAGTTAGCGAAAAATAGCGGGCGCTAAAGGATAATGAGAACTGAAAACAATCTTAGTCAACAATCTTAGTAAATGAAACATTTCGAATTTCAAAATACTGCCAACGATGGATCTGAAAAATTATTATTCTTGTTCAACAATAAATTAGTCAAAATAGCAGGCGTAAAGGACTAATGGCGAAGAGAACTAAACAATCTTAGCTCAACAATCTTAGAGAAATGAAAAAATCGTATTCACAAAAAATATCAAGATGGATTTAAAACCAATCTAACTCTGTTCAAACAATAAATTAGCCTTTTTTTCCAAAAATAGCAGGCGCTAAAGGATTACTGAGAACTGAAAACAATCTTAGTCAACAATCTTAGTAAATCTGAAACATTTGGTTTTAAAATACTGCCAACGATGGATCTGAAAAAATTAATTCTGCGCTCTCTGTTCAAACAATAAATTGGTGAAAATAGCAGGCGCTAAAGGATGAATGAGAACTGAAAACAATCTTAACAATACGTAACTGAACGAAGTAC
>JASANE010009841.1:0-11556 GCA_030248225.1 Trileptium ribeirensis
ATTTCGTATTGCTCTTTATATTCTATATTAATAAGTCCTCATAGGTGCACTAAAATTCAGCATTTGAGACATTTATAAACGTATCGAATAGCCCTAATTTAACATAAATATACTTTACCACGAACTTGTGTTTTTTTATTAAGAATCATGTCGCGACTATATATGGCTTTATGCTATTTTGTAATTATTACTGATGTGATGTGATTTCGTTGTGGCGTATAATGAGAAGATGTTTCCGTGAAACAATATTTTTAATTTTTAATTTTAATTTATGTATTAATTTTGAAAAAAAACATTTGAAACATGAACCTATTAAACTTAGGTAATAGTTTCGTTCGTTCTAAACCAATCTTACGTGATATTTTGCTGCATTGTAGTAGATTATTTTGTGTTGTAGAAAAAAATTTTTTGTTTAAGGTAATCGTAGCGACCGTAGCGTTTGGAATGGGAATTGATAAACCAGATGTTCGACGAGTTATTCATTACGGAGGTAAGTCTTGCTGTAATAATATTCGACTATTTGAGTTCGAGTACTTCGAGTACTCCTCTGTTACAAGAAGCCTAGTTCGTAATTATACTTTTATAAACTGGCTAGTCCAAACCTCGGAAATTATAATCGGGGGCCTCCGGCTCGCCTGCCGGGGGGGCGCAATTTTTTTCCGGATTTTGTCGTGTTTACACATTAATTTTTGTCAGCAGAGGGCTTTGATCTGGAGGAGGGGGTAGGAGACGGTGGTATCTCCGTTTTGCCGGCGGGCAGCCGAAAATGCCGGCCCCCCCACTAGCCAGATAAAGAACCTTACTTGTTTTGTTTTTGGCTTTTGAAAAGCGAGTTTGTCTTGCAACTATGGTACAGTCACGGACAAAATAAGTGCACAATAAACGAGACGTAGCAATGCTTGTTTAAAACCGGACGTTGCAACGTTCATTAGCGTTTACGCTCGTTTATAAACGAACGCAAAAATATTCGGGCACAAACAGTGAAGATTAGGTTACGTTTGGGTTGGTTTTTAACGAACCTCCGAAAGTTCGTTCGCGTTTGGCTTTTATACGTTTATTTTTTGTCCGTGACTGTACCTCAAAATAATAATTAGTATTGACTGTTACAAAAAGATTTGGGTCGAAAACAACAAAGCGACGTAGCTGCGAACGAGTGTTCTCTATTAGTAACAAATTAATTCGATGGGAAAAACTTATTTGTATTTTGTAATTTCAGCTCCAAAGGATCTCATGTCATATTATCAGGAAATTGGTCGAGCTGGCCGTGACGGCTTTCCGAGCACATGCACCGTTTTTTATTCGAATGGTGATTTCGGGATTAACCGGTTAGATATAGCGCCGTAATAGCTGTTTTTATATTGTTGCAGACCCAGAACTTTAGTAATTGGGATACTGGCGTCATGTACGGATGGGACGAATTTATGATTGCTTTCTGTAATTGTTGTCAAATATGCAACCTCACGGATTATTTGGCTCGGTTTTCAACATCGCGTCGAAAGAATAATTAGAATTGCTTCTTCGTATTTTGGCAAACAAAAAATTCCCACATACGTCCATATTTTTTAAGAATATTTTGCTTGTTACATGGTACGGTGTGGTTTATAACGCGAGATAGCCGGTCACGGGTTTTGAGGCAGATTTTTATGTTGATTTTGAGTAAGCTAAATTTGCGATGCAGTTGTATAAATTTTTGAGATCTGTGATAATAATAAGGATACCATTCGTGCATAACTTCTGCTTAATACGACCCTTGTACTGAATCGACATCGTACGGTCGACTTTACTGTACGCTATCATAAAAATGAAAAATCGCTTATGACTATAATTGTTTTGTGACATTATTGCGATTTTCAGTCTTAACGCGTGTTCACAGGATCGAACTTTTTGATCAAGATAAAAGCATCTTTTTTAGCATTTTTGGTACGTTTGAACACGTGAACACCGTTGAAACTTTTCAAGGATATTCCTGTAGCCAGTCATCGACGAGATGTATTACCTGAAAAGGTTTGAACTCAAATTTTGATCTTTAAATTTGAAATATTGCAACTTTTCATTAAAAATTATAGAAAAATTTTGAGCAAAAAGTTTGAGCACGTGAACATTCCTTAAGAATTAATATCGCCCAATGAAAATTATAGAATTTTTTACCGATTAATGTGTGTTAATTTGTCGTTTAAGGCATTTACTAAGCGAAATCCAAAACAAGAAGGTGTTGAACTATCGAGTTGAAATGATGAGAAAATTGGAGGAATATTTGGCGTCTGGTCGATGTAGGAGAAAGTAGGTTAAACATGGGTAGTTTTATGTTTTGACGACCAATTATTTTAACAATTTCCGGTGGGATTCGCCAGTATGTAATTGTTGGATTTTTTACTGGATTTTTGGATTATTGTTCAGAATAAAACGCTACCACTCAAAATATTATTAATAGTTATAAAACTAGTTATAGTTAGCTGGAAATTGTTAAATTGATTATTCATTTCCGGATTTTTTCTGAATATTATGCTTTTGTTTGCGGCTTGCAGCTAGTCGTTTTCTGGGGATGCGCAGCGAAACCGCTTCTGTAATTATTATTTTCGCGAAAAGCAGCTTGTGCACCAGGAATGACAACTGTTTGCTCTCGATAGGAACAGTCATGTTTGGTTTGGACTATAAATTATTACTAAGAGTTGATGATGAACCCTTGAAGAAGAGTGTGACACTCGTGCCACGCTATATTATGTACGCTGTGGGTAAACGCGGTCCATTGTTCCATATCTTTCAAACAGGATTTATTTGGTGTTTTTTACCAGTCGTGTATTTGATATTCAAAAATAAGTTTGTTAGCACTTCCATCGGTAATAATAATTATGGTGACAGCCAACGTGTTCGACCCCTTACTTGATGAATTAGAATGTATTTCGAGCGCTGAGTAAACTGTTGTCGGTGCGATCGATGGTTCGAAGACCAGCCGTGTAGCTTTAGAGTCATGTTCGCTAACTATTGAGCTATGACAATTCTATTGTTCGGATCCTTATGACTTCTAACAAAAGACACGATGAGCTGAGTTAACATCGTAATTCATATTGCTTTATGAAGTTGCCGTAGAGCAGTCATGCGTGAAGGGTTAATATAAATGGAGTTTTATAGTATTGTTTGAAAGTATTTTTACATAGGTTTTGTGTTAACATTTTTAGACTACTATTGTCCCATTTTGAAAACATTGCCTATGACCAGGTTCAGTGTGGAAGTGGTCGAGAATGCTGCGATAATTGCCGGATCGCCTGGTAATGTGTTTAGATTTTTGTTAAGTAGTTCATTGTCGTAGTAAAGTAATAATAATTAATTAATGCAATAAATTAAAATCGTGATTTTCAAAGCATACCATATTGATTTTCAAAGAGGTATATATGCAGATATACCACAGAAACCCCAGTTTTGGGGGTAGCTCGGACCCCCCCCCCATTTTGGGCTGTACATCGGACTTCCAGTTGTTGAGGAGGTCGGTTTATAAGCAGCTGCCTTTCAACCGACCATCTCCTGCAAAACTGGGGGTCTGACCTACCCGCTTCCCACAAAATGAGGGGTTGTCCCATCTGCTTCCCACACAATGTGGGAAGGGTTTGTACATGACTCTCCAAAAAGTTAAGATGGACAGTTCGAAAACGCCCGTGTCATCCAACGCGGGTTTGCATTAGAGTTCAGGGAAGTGTCATACCCTTCCCTAATGCACTCTTGGTACTATTTAGAGCTCACTGTCCATTTTATAGCCAAGATGAATGAAATTTGTGATCACATTTTCAAAAGACACAAACACACTGTATGTGCACATATAGTCAGACTACGTCTTTGTTTCCCGCATCCATTTTTAATATTATTTTTATGCTCTTTTATTTTAGTTCGAAGCAAAACTCTTTTAGCACCGGCGATTCGACTAACGTAATAATTCGGGAGCAGGATTTTGGTGATGATGCACGGAAATTATTCGGAGCGATATTGGATACCGGGGAGCGCTACGGTACCGCAGTTCCAATAATGTACCTTCGTGGAAGCTCCAATCAACGCGTACCGGCAAGCTTACGTCGTCTGCCGTTGTTCGGTTCCGGTGTGGGCAAGTCGGAAAAATATTGGAAAGCCCTATCGCGAATGCTTGCTGTGGACGGATATCTAGCCGAACGACCCATCGACGGATCATACGGATTCACTACGGTGCTTACCAAGAAAGCGCACGGCTTTTTGTCTGGGCCGTCGTTGACAGCGAAGCTCATGATTGTACCGAGTAAAGATCTCGATCAGTGTATTGCAACAGCAGCGAAAGAAACGACTGCCAGGCCTGACGTAAATGCAGTCACACCTGAAGTCAAGTTAGGCCATGAGGACGATCTTTCATTTATGGAACGAAGCTAGCGGAATTTCTATTGAATGCGCTAGGTGGAGTCGTGAAAATTTCATTTTTTTGTCTGTTGCTCTTATTCATACCTCATCTTCGGACGGATGGATTTCGATAGATTTTTTGTCCGAAACTGATGGCGATGAGCCCTTTAGTTGAACGCGAACAGCGCCGACCCTATTTTCTGGGCCTAAATGGTAAAAAAAGTTTTTTAGGGCTCTTCACCAAATCTTATCATACCATGTGTTTCGCAGTCCATATCTCGCGCCACAGGCTTCGCATCTAAGAACGAAGACAGCATAGAGTCAGCTTATTGAGATTTACAACTTTATGTGGGTCCACTGTGGGCCCGAACATCGATTATCGACCTTTGCCGGAAAACCGATTCTTCAAATTTAGACATGTTATTGCGTGTTTTTAGCCTATAACAAGTGTATATTATTAGCAAGCATGCTTAATAAGATGGTTTTTTATCTAGAGAGTGTAACTTTCTTATGACTATTGTGGGTGTTTTAAGAGTTTATCGGTCTACAAACTCGATTTACAAAATCTAGTATGTTTTCATTAGTTTGGTTGTACAGGGCATCAAAAATAGTTTATAGATACATTTTTCGGTAAACTGAATACAATGGTTTGGTTAGGGCTAAGAACAAATATTTCATTCCTTTTCAGAGGTCTTTAACGGGTTTAGGATCAATGAAACCGATTTCAAAAATATGTTCTGTCGTTGTTTGTTTGATTATACATAATTCCGTGCAAACCATCAAGAAAGATAAGGTTTAGGTACGCTCAATTAGACTTCTAGAGTCTAAGATGAAAATTCATGCTTTTTAGAGGTCTTCAATGTGCTTAGGGTCGGTGAACCCGATTTCCAGAATATAGACTATCTTCATTTTTTGTTTACGTACTGCGTGCAGGGTATCTGGAATGGTCTTTATATGCTTTTCTGAGCACGGAATAATCCAATATGACTGTACCATAGTTTTTCAGGGGGTGGGGGTTGAAATGCTATAAAGCTGACCGCCCGACGAGCCCGATCTACACAAGGAATTACCTCTATCGTCACTTATATGGTTTATACAAACTATTGTAGATTTTTCGACATGCATATATATAATTGGCGTGCTTTAACATTTAACACACAACCAGTATACGACTTCAGAGGTTCAGAGCTCTTAGGGTGGTAGATACATCAAAGACAAAGCCAGGTACAGTTAAAAGGTGGTTACTTATATATTGATAGCTATAGATGAAACTAAGCTCGCTCCGTTTCAAGCTCCCTTGCGAGATGCTAGTGATTTATGGCGAAAAGTTGTCTAATTTATGGCATTCGTTACTAACTATAGTGTAGCTATGTGTCGGTATTCACACGATGCCTATCCATTTTTGCATTTTCAAATTATTCATTCGATAAATTGTTAAACGTTAGTATCAGATTGAGTTCCGTAATATAATAAAGTTAATGTAATAGTTATAATTTGTTGTTTTGTTTATTGTCAAAATTCGATTGGCCTTTAGTTTTGTCTGATCCATGGCGTTTGTGTCCTTTCCGCTATTTCCCCAGCAGGCTCAATATTTGCCTGAGGCGTAAATCCCATAACTCCTCGGGCGACCCAATAACTTTTTCAGTTGGTGACGGCGTCCTACAAACCATAAATAAAATGCTACCGGGCTGATACCATTTCTGCTTACGCCATTATTATACCAAATTTACTGTTCGACTAAACAGAATAATCGAGCTTACACAGTACCTAACTCTCATTGGCATAGTCGACAAAACTAGTTTAGTTTGATCGCTACTTGGTGACCTGACGACCATGTAGAAACAGTATGCAGGCAGTTATGTGGCCAATAGTTAAATGCAAAATAACGGTCGGTTAAATGTATTGGTAAATTATTTTATTTTTAGGATCCTTCCAGCGGCTAAGGTACGCGGTTGGCCGTGCTTTACCCCATCGACACCTTCCAAGTCCCAACATCCGAAGGCCAAAGAGCTGCAGGTAATCAAAATGGATATTTTTATCATATTTGATGAACCGGACTCCGGGATTCCGGCTGACATGATTGCGTAATAAAATATCGTGTTGCTTTTTCCACGATTACGGTACTCAAGTCGGACGTGGTATGATATGGCGCTGTGCCGATGATTTTTTGTATGTTTGAGTTCGAGTTGCCAAAATATGTGCTAATTCATTTCGATTATAGTTCTCTAAGAAAACCAAAATGTTTTTTTTCTTTCTATAACCTTGATTATGTTGTAATATTTTGATGAATTAAAGTAGTAATGGTCGTGTTTTAGATTTGCCTTATGGATAGTACTCCGGAAACAGCGTCTTCCAAGGAGTTTGGGTGTTTGCGTCACTGCGCGGCAGAATTTTGGTATAGACTGAAATTTGGAATTAGAAATATGTGGTACAATTAATAATTTTTGTCAAAAAGTGTAAACCCATAAGCAGACATTTTGCTAATAGAGTGTAAGTCCAGAATTTTATCTAGTTATGTGTAAATAGCTTAAAATGGAAAAAGTTGGATTTTTCTCAAGCTTTTTCTCGGGAGACGGGTAATTTTTTAGCAGTTCCGCTCGCTATAATATGCCGCCAACGAACAATGCATACCCTTGTATACTGATCTTAAACTCATTTTTGTTATATCCAGCTACAGAACCCGCCAAAAATGACTGTCGCTCGCGACTCGCTCGAAATAAATTTGTTCTAAAAATAGAATTTTCTATTAATTTAAATAGTTGCGAAATCTCGAGCGAGCCACTCGCTCGCGACTCGCTCGAATAGCGATGGTCATTTTTGGCGAGTACTGTATTTTGTCTTATTCGTTCACCACAGTTGTGTACAGTACTAGCCACAATTGATTGCTGCTTGCTCGTTGTTCGCTCGCAACTTTCTCGTGGGAAAATATTTTTTTTGCATTTTGTAATTTTAAAGTTTATTTTTGCGCTCGCTTACTGTTCATTCATAAGACAACAGTTAATTGTGGCGAGTACTGTAATATTATGAAGGCATGAAGGAGAAAAATGGTCGATTTGACAGCGTCAATTTTTTCAGCTTGTAATAATTCTTGCTGATTGCGATTTGACAAATATGTCATGTGATAGAGAAGCCACGAACACATGATTTGAATTTTAACTGAACACTCCTAATAAAGTTATTTTGTCGTAGTTGTGGTGCCTATTATTGTTTTTATATTTTAGCAATTGCTGTACGAACGACTGCTCGATCTTCGTAATCGTCTTGCTACTGAGCTTTCTGTCGCGCCGTACATGGTCGCCAGCAATCGGAGCTTGCTGGATTTAGCCGAGCTCCGTCCGTCAAAACGTGAGGCGATGGCGTGCGTCGAGGACTTACCGCGAACCCGGATCGAACGCTTTGGCGACGACTTTTTGGAAACTATTTCGAAGTTCTGCCGAGAAAATGGGCTAGACATGGATTGTCTGGCTGGTGATGGAGCGTTTGAGAACGATCAGGTAAACCGCGTTGGTGTTCACGATAATCAAAAAGTTTCTGGGAGATATGTATATTTTTCTGCAAAACTGGTATCTACATACCTGGAGACATCCTGGAGACAATTTCGAAGTTCTGTCGAGATAATAACGGCAGACCCGACATGGATTTTCTGGCTAGTGGCGACGGATTTTTCGAGAACAATCAGGTGACCCGGTTTGCTGTTTACGGTAAGCAAGAATTTTACTGGACATTGAAAATTTTTCTGCAACACTAGTATCTGTATGACTTTCTGGGCAGAACTTCCTCAAAACTATCCGATTGAATCAAACTAGTTTCCAGCTAACGTTGGAGGGAGAAACAACGAAAATTATGCTTATATTCCGGCATTTACTTCTGAGCAATGAACACAGAAATAGTTAGAACCAACATTTATGCCATAAGCAGTGAGTTGTACCAAAATATTATAACGGTGCTACTAGTTGAACTATTCGCCAACAATGGCAGTTTACTAAATGTTTTTTGCCCTGTCTTGTCTGTTACTGTATGTGATCACGGTTTTGCTCAACATGAACATTATTTCTTGTGTGTTGCTCGTATTAGTACTACTGATAAGCTAGGAAAAGCCTTAGATAACAACTATTTGGTTGAGTTGGATTAGTAGAAAAATAGTCTATTATAGTAGTGTAATGGTGACGGAATTAGCGACGCAGCCTTGTAGTTCATGACTTGTGGTTCGCAAACATAGCGGTGTTTTGATTTGTTATTGACTCGTTTTTTTTATTTGAAAGGTTTGATATTGGTTTGTTTAAAAACTATTTTTTTATTTTTTAATCGTAATATAAATTATTATTGTAATGGTGTTTCATTTTTGTAGAATGAGAAAAAGCGTGACAAATTGCTAATGCATATGTGCTCAACGTCGTCGCGACAAAGCTACCAGAGTTTCCAAATTGATAAAAAATCGTTGGTTAGTAACTTTTGTTAACTTAATCTGAGACAGGTGAACATAGCATTGTTGCTTTCAAAATATTGGATAGCCAATAGTAAAAAGTATGAATAATATACTTAGATTTGACGTTATGGATATCTAATAAATTTGGCTAATCGATTTGCATTTGTAATAGTTAAATCTGAAAACTAAATCGTAATTGAATTCTGAATGTGGTGAGTGAAAGAACCGACCAAGGTGAATAATTATTAGTACTAGCCGTGACAGTGGTGAAAATTTACGATGTCCGTTATTGGGTTTTTAATATTTACTGGTATTAATTCCAAAGGTTCAGACCATAAAAACCTCATTATTTGACTCATTATCTCTTATCAAAATTTGAAATCGAGACGAACTAAGCAGTATTCGTCTTGCATATAATTATAGAGACGTGCACAGTGAAAACTTGAGCCAAATAAGAAGCACCTATTCTAAGGCCATGGATGGTAACATAGAAGTATACACGATTTTGTGTTCGAAAATATTCTTTTTGGCTATTTCCTAATTTCCAGGATGAAGGGAAAATTTAGATGACATTGATGCTACTGCGCAAACACGCATGTGGCGCTGTCGAAATTTATGCTTCCCCCAATAAAAACACCCCCAGAATTGGTATATTTGTAAAAATCCCTTTCCGAAATTAATAATGTGATAATTTTTAGCAAAAAATTGGTTGAAAAGTTGCTTTTAACCTCAACCAAGACGTTTTTGCAAGGTTTCTGAGGCTATTTATTAATAGTTTTAGCTTCTCCTGGAAAATATTAAATTATGAAAATTTTTTAATTTCGAGTCAGGGGGCCCAGTTTAAGCCACTTGACAAAATTTGACGCCCTCGAGCTCCGAACCGGGGGCCGGCTCGTGCCACCCCCGCCAAAATTTTTAGGGAATGGAGATGCCAGGTGGGGCTGTCACATTTTTTCTAGCTATGTATTATCTTCCCGAAATAACCGGTGCTTGCTCTCTGGAATACTACCGGTTATTCTCTGACGCCTACAGTACGTAAAGTGCTTCAGGTTACTTGGGTGGTTTGGTTTTGAAATTTGAGTGGAATTGTTTATGATCCATTTAAGCGATAGTCGATGATGGTTCACTCTGATGAAGAGTGTGACACTCGTTAGCTTTTCTATATAATCGTCCGCGGTGCATCGCGGTCGTTTCCAGCCTTACCCCTCTCAATTTTATG
This sequence comes from Trileptium ribeirensis, assembly GCA_030248225.1. Taxonomy (NCBI): domain Eukaryota; kingdom Metazoa; phylum Nematoda; class Enoplea; order Enoplida; family Thoracostomopsidae; genus Trileptium; species Trileptium ribeirensis. The sequence continues at coordinate 9,999 of JASANE010009841.1, forward strand.
AGCCACTATGGTATTTCATGAACGTGAGTACCCCTCCTATGTTTTCGGACGAATAAATTATTTACTGCAGATGTTGTTGACCACTAAATGCATACTATCATCGTGTTCTGGGCTAGGTGTAATTTGATGGTCCAGGAACATTTGTGGGGTGTAATTTGGTGATCCAATAACATGTGTAGGAAGTACGTTGGTAGATTACGTGGTTCTACAACCAAGAGGGTTCTGAATTTTGTGGTCCAAGAACGTTGGTTGGGTGTAACTTGATGGTTCAGGAATACGGGTGGGGTATAATTAGGTGATTAAAAACATGGGTCGGGTAGCTATGTTTGTGAAATTAAATTTTTAAATCTAGAATTGATCCGAGAGCAACCGCGACGTACCGTGGAGGATTATTATAGAAAAGCTGAACAATGTCACGGTCAACAGACTCAACCATCATCCGCTCTTGATGTATCTAAATCGAGTGTGAGTGATGAATATTCTGTTTTGAAGAAAACAACAACTACTTGCTCCTTTTTGTGTTTGCTCGGGTTTTAATTTTATTTACTAAAAGTTTTTCTAATAAATTTTCTTTTAAGTTTAAATGATGGCAATATTATTCGTTTTAATTTAAGGATGTAATTTCATCGCTTCGCACTCTTACCAAAGGCACAATTATTGGACATTTATGCGAGGCCATCAAACTTGGTCTTAATGTTGACATCGAGCGCCTTGGTATGACTCGACAAATGGTTGACGAGGTGTACAGGGTGGTCCGAAAGCCTCCTGTAAATTCAAGTACGATCACTCTTGCTTTTATTTTTAAAAGTAATAATTGTTGGACATACTGAGAGTCCGAAAGCCTCCTGTAAATTCAAGTACGATCACTCTTGCTTTTATTTTTAAAAGTAATAATTGTTGGACATACTGAGAGTCCGAAAGCCTCCTGTAAATTCAAGTACGATCACTCTTGCTTTTATTTTTAAAAGTAATAATTGTTGGACATACTGAGAGTCCGAAAGCCTCCTGTAAATTCAAGTACGATCACTCTTGCTTTTATTTTTAAAAGTAATAATTGTTGGACATACTGAGAGTCCGAAAGCCTCCTGTAAATTCAAGTACGATCACTCTTGCTTTTATTTTTAAAAGTAATAATTGTTGGACACTCTGAGACGTTTTCATCCTTGGATTTTGTAATATAATAAAAAGCCATTTTAATATGATCTATAGGTCAGGTGTTTTTATTTTCTGGTCGGAATTGTCGATTATTGCAACCCCCGGATTGGTTAATTGAGTTTCATACATGCATAAAATGACTAATTTCGGGAACGCTACAGAGGCCACTGTGGAATTACTAGAGGCTGAAAAGTTGGGAAGCGAAGCAACGCTGTTCACTATTCTAACATAATATTTTGTTTCTCTAGACATTGCTCGTCTGTCGCCTGTGAAGGATCAACTTCCAGACAGCTTCAAATTAAGATCATATTCGCATCGCATTTGCAATTTTGGAATACGAGTACGGATTGTCGAAAATAGTAGAGCTGTTGGCTCCGGAGAAGGTACGGGAACCTTGTTGATA
>JASANE010009842.1:0-45650 GCA_030248225.1 Trileptium ribeirensis
GGTGAAATTGTATATAAGGAAGGGTGTCTAATTTTCGTAGGGCACCATAACACCTGATCTTCTGTTCTTCCTCTGCGATTATTGTTAAATCCCCAATCTCATTGTAGTATCAAGCTTACACAAAATTTCAGCGAATTCTGTTTATTTTTCGGTACGTTTAAAGGTGAACTGATAAATTTTGTTCAATTTCAAAAGATCCTGTCATTTTTTGTTAAAGAAACGAAAAAAGGGCATAGTAATGTCCATGTAAGTCATCCAACGGTTTATAAAAGTTTTCGAAAGTACTAATACTATGTAACTTCAGTTTCGCGTGATTACTGGTGTTATGGTGGAAGTGCTGTACTCGGATTAAAACATTATCGAATCACAGTTGGTGATTACCAATTTCAGGTTTTTACAGCAATCACTATCCGTGGACCAGGCAGTCACGTTTTCGATTTGTATACTACTTCAACAAAAGCAGAAGTCTACCATGTAAACATATGGAAATACCTAACCTGGTTTTTGAACGGGCTCTACTAGAATAATAAAATATTGTGACCAATTGTCACATGATTTGATAAAATAGAACTTTCGGTGAGCATTTAATTCCGCGAAGTATTTCTTTAGTCGTATAATAAAGGTAAAAATATTAAAGCCGTAGAGAAGGAGGCTTCTTTCTGTGAACAAAGGGAAACTATTAATATATCACATTTTCAGTACGCCAATTTGGTCCTCAAAAGACGTATTATCCCTCGATTCAGCAGTCACTTCTCAAGTGACGACAGTGCCAGTGATAATACTATCGTTTATAGCGTCATCCTTGACGCGATGATAGTTTCTTGTCGTTCGAACGAGAGCGTTGCTTTCAGACGATATACTATTGTTTAGTTCCAGTAGCGCTTCATTTAGTAAGCTGTTTGCCGAAATTGGTTTTATAATGATGCTTTTTGCTTAAATATAGCTCGACGAGGCTTTTCCAAAACTTATGATTGTCATAGCCCAACGTTGAGAAAAATTGTTAAATATATTTACACTAAATTATTAGACGAGCTGTTTAAAAATATTGGAATTCTTATTCTAGAATTGATTGTTACTGGTATTGTAATTGCGACATTACTATGATTAATTAACAGCAGTAACTTACGCATTCAACTCTATACAGAAGGTCGTGTTTGTTATTTGGTTTTTTTAACAAGTATGTTTGAATTTAAAATCTTCTTTATCTAAATGAAGCGGCCGTAGCCAGCGTAATCTTTGTTTTTGCGGAAAGATTAAATTAAGATCTTTCGGTACCACACGACTCCTTACTGGACTCGTAGGCTTTTGAAAAAATCTTTATTCAAGATGAAAACAGGATGTAGTTGCGCGATTAGCTTTATGCTTACGGCGCCCGATGATTTCTTACTTAAATTTCCATCCGGCCGACAGCTATTTTCGGGTCATGAGTAAAGTACTATCAAGAAGATAAATTTGTAAATATTGATTAAATCTGTGCATTTTTATTGTAACAAACGGTTGTTCTAGGTTTATTAATTCGTTAAATACACAGATCTTATTCTTTGAGACTAAATTTAGTATGCCACTGAGCCTACAGAACGGCTCCGGGATTAAATTTACGGGCATTACGTTTTGGCACTCAACATAGTCATATTTCGTCATGCAAAATAGATACATGCAGATAATTAATTAGAAAGTATCCACAGTTTTTTTGTTGCTTATTAATCGTTTAAACGGCTAAACAATTTGATAATACGAGTACTCTTATCTCTCACTAAATTCGATTTTCGCGTGTGTCATTCGTAGAGTATTACTATTAATAGTGTCATTCTATGACTCAAATTTTTACTATTTGTATTTTTTTATTTTTGTACCGGTTGTGATTGATGAGAATGTAGTTTTAACGTGAGGCTAACTTTTAGACCTGAATGTTGTCGTTTGGTGTCCATGGAACCAATGGCACTCAAATGTGACATTGCAAAAGGAATGGATGTACTGTAATAAAATTCCCCAAACATTTGTAACAAGCGCTTCACAGTTATATCCGTATTTCGTTCGCAAATCGAGTGGGTTTACGAAATTAAACCTCAGTATGTAGTGTTTAGGAAATAGTCGAATTATTTTAGAATTCGCTGTCTCCAGTGGTACGTGAAGATACAATATCCCGTAGGGGCATGCGTTTTATGCAAGAGCATTAGATAGGGGTTTGAGATTACACACAGCTAGTTTGGTTTAGGATGATTTACCATGTTTGTGTAAATTGCGAAAATGAACATGCTGATTCTAATTGAGTTTGACTATATTCTTCTTTTAAACTTCATTTATAATACGGGTACCGTACTCGCTCGTTGGACAAAAAAATTACAACCACAAAGTCTCCTTGATTTCCTTTAAAATGAATTTGGCCATATAGAATTGCAGTTTTGTTGTCAATAAAGTATAAAAGTGCGTCAAGGTTAAAAATTTTAACCATAATTTATACGGAACGTCACCCTACGATCATAGCCTTTTAACCATATCGCTAGGACGCTATCTTGTTCGTATGTGTTTGACCCTGAAGGCGCTAAAATCATGTATAAATAACCTACTGAGTAACTAGTAACTTATGCCTTAATTTTGTTGCAACTATTGTAAAAAACAATATATTTATATATAATTGCAGCTAGTCCTGAAATCCACGGCGTTGCAGATTTCTTATCCGGAGATCGTTGGTTTATCTTGTTATACGGTAACTTTACGCCGGAAATTCTGTCGACATTAAAATTGTAATTTTAACCGCGTCGGTATCAATTATTATTCAACGGTGTTGTTTGGTAGCGAGTTAAATTATCGTTGGCGAAGACGGAATTCCGTGAGCCGCAAATACGATACGTGATCACTGTAAGTGATATATTTCAAACTAGTGTCTGTGTACTGCCGATCTTGGTATCATGTTTTAAATACAAAATAAATGTAGAAGGTTGCATTGAAGGTGACGCAAAGTTGGTGAGTAGGTTCTTACTCAGAATCGAAATTCGTAAGCGGATTAAGGAATCCACTTAGTCAACCTATCTAATGTATATTCTAAAAATATAGTTCTGTCAACCTTGATCGTCGGTACGAGGGAAAGTTATATATAATAGTTAAAGTACCTTAAACCCCTGAATTAAATGAAAACTTAGTATGGGTTAAACTACTTATATTTTATTTATACGCCAGTGTAATTTATGTTTAATCGACATGGAGGCAAGTCATTTTTACACGTATAACCGTTGAGTTTGATTTACAAAAAAACTCAGCGGAGGGTTAAGAAATAACCGCTGTTAAAACACCATACTCGGCGCCTCCCGTTTTTTGTATCGTAGTTTCCATAAATTTCAACCATCTTTTTATTGTGCATGGCACAATGTAAAGCGCCAGTTGTTAATGAGCCAAACCCGCATTTCTAAACTTCGATTGTGGCATTAGCAAACTCTTGCCGTGGTGCTTTTACGTCAGGTATAAGAATAGTATTGAAATATGTGCGAGTAAGAAAAGGGATAAAAATAAAATATATATATCTAACTTAATAAATAAATTTGTGGCTGATATTTTAATATTGTTCACTCACTGTTCCTGACCGCATATGCATTCGAGTTTATGTTACCTTGTATACGTCGTTGTTGCATACAGATTTCTTTCAAAAATTATCTTTCAACACTACATCTTGTTGTCATGTATAATTTCAACATTTTGGTCGTAGTAGGACGCATAAATATTGGGGAATCCCGGTGCAAATCTATATAATAATCATGTCACTCACTTATAACAAATAATAGGCATATTAGGATATTTTACTTGCATTTCTAGCATAGGTAATGCGTATCGACTATGAATGCTATGTCACGTTTGTATATATCCACACATAACAAAGGCACATGATCGGTTGGGACCGTGGGATCAGGAACATTAGCTTCACACTGGTGTGGACGCTAACTATATAACTGCTATGGCTAATTATAAAATATATGTCGAAACTATATAGTATCCAGTGTTATGATGCTTCAGGAACTTTTTCTAATAGATTTAGTCGCAAATGAAATGTTTTTAAGAGATAAATTTTTCCCTATAGTTGATAGTATACATTTGTCTGTTCATAGTTGCAAACGTCGGTAAATACTATGTTTCACCAGCATATATGAAAGTATATGCTAAATTAACTCTGACTGTTTAATAAAGCGTATATATAGGCCGAATCTTAATAACTTAAGCTAAAAGCATGGAAAAATGCGGTACACATTATATATAAATACGCACGCTATTAATTTTATATGATAACAAATTAATCGCGCTGCTCTTTTACCATGGAACATTATGATTGGTACAGACTTGATTTGTTGTTATCATGTATTCCTGTACTTATAAATACAATGTCACCTGTATTCATTTTACAAGACAAACCTGTTTATATAAATGACTTCTTGTTTGCAGTTTTTGTCGAGTCGCCGATGACGAATGTATCGCATAATTATCATTATTTCTAAATTTCTTTTCACTTCCACTCACTGTCCTTGATGGATTTAACTTCCAGTTATAAGACACACGAGTTGTGGCATAAGTCACAGGCTCGTGTTTGTTTATATGGTCACAACAATCATATAGATTTGTACTTGGAATAATCGACGCTCATATAGTTAGTAGTGTCCTTTCTCACCGTATGTGGCTTACTTTATTTTTGAAATATAAGGTGTTACATAGTAATGGAATATATTGTAGTAATATTGATTTCTTACGATTAGGACCATCATACCATCATGTAATGGTATTTTATTCCACAGATTTTTAGTAAAACTGGTACAACTGTTGGATAAATCATGATATATTTAACCTAAATATAGAACGTATGTAAACGTTTCTAGTTCTACGAGTAGTGAAATATTTGCTATCTAGTTCAAGATCGTATTAGCATATAACAAACCATATGTACGTGTATTTCCACATATATAATTATTAATACTGTATGTGTATTTTATAATTATGTATAATATAACACTTTACTATACAAAGGTATATTATGTGTATTACAATATTGCATACCCTGTATTATATGTACCCTTATAATTATGGTGCATTGAAAAGCTGATTTGATTGCGTTCCCGATTATAACTTATTTAACCTTATTCCTGATAGAAATTAAGGTAACAGTAGCAGGATTATGTTTGATTACTATGAATTTGTAGATGTAAAATAACGGTGTTGTACGTACCGTAATGGCTAACACTGCATATTTATGATGCCATGAATAAATGGGTACGTAGATCGCATGTTCTAGTTCAGGTGAATTTATATATCTAATCTTTCTCTAAATATATGTGTATGTATGTACATATATATATATGTATGTACATATATATGATCCTCTATATTTAAATATAGGAATATATATTTGATTTCTTGGAATTATTCTCTCATGAGAACACTTTCGTGATGTTTTAAGCATAAAGCAAATTGTATGTATATGTATTTATCTGTTTGAATATGTGAGCAAGTGTTCATCTGTTTGGGTTGAAATTATTCTTATGCCATTGGTTTATGCTTCCTACTGTGTATTCTTTTGGACTCCTGCGAAACGAAGCCCCTCTGTTGTTTTTGTTATTTCTAAAAAATTATGTTAATTTTACAAACTGACTTAAACTAGACAGAATGATTAGATGTGTTGTCGTTCAAAATTTGATTTGTATTGGCATTTAAAATATCTTAATAAATAAATCATTAATAGAGCAAAATGAAATTGTTTCCGATCGGTTAGGTGAATTATATTGCGAAAGATTTGTTGGTTTACTGCTTCTATTTTATCATTCCTGTGTGGGCTGTGTCGAATATATAGTACTAATAATAGCTTGATAGTATATCTGAAATAATTATAAAAATGTTAATCGGACTTCAAAACGGCTTTGGAATGGCATTTCAGTTGGTCGAAGCTTAGAGTATTTAAGACAGCACTCGTTCTGCTCGGGTGCCTCAGTCTTATCCGACAATCTTAGAGTTTTGACGGTTATCTTGTTGCTCCAGTTATTCGTTAGTTATTGTGCGACTGGTTGTTTTGTTCGTTGGTTGGTTGTTCACTAGTGTCTTCTTTTGTGGTTATCGTAAGTCAGTTCTATATTGTGGTTTGGACTTTATGGTGGTATTAACAGGTTACTTCTGTTTCTTAGCGGCTTGAAGAGTTTTGCACATTAGCACACTTGTTTTACGGTATAGAGGCATCCCTACTTAACCCGGTTATTTGCGCGACTGGCATCTCATTATCCTATTATTTGGCGATTATCGTGGATAGTTACGCGGTCTGTGGATTTTAAAGATTTAATGTGAAGAAGTAAAGATAGAGACACTGTGGCATGATGATGAGTGTTAAAGAGCATGTGCTCACCTTTGCGATATTTTAACAAATATTCTTCTCTTTTGTGTTTGGAGATATTATTGATTATTCAGTTTTGGTGGATTTTCTGTTGTGTATTTTGTACGTAACTTGCTCATCATTTCATTTGGAGTTGTATCGTTTCGAACCACAGTATACTTATACAGTTATTATTCTATTACGACGCGCACATTTCTCTTGTTGAGAATAGACAGAGTGGAATTGCTTGTTGTGTAACACTCATAGAAAGTGACAGAATTATAGCCTATAGGCCAGGCTGAGAGTTTGATTCGAGTATTTTTGGGGCATTCATTTGACTTAAGTGGTACATTGAATCAAGGCATCAGAGTTCATCTTTTTCGTAACGACAGTCGGGCATTTTAAAAGGTCCAGAGTGTTGCCTAAACCCACACGCTGTTCTCGCCTGGTGCAGCCTTCGCACCAACCCACAGGCCCACCAAACCACACCCACAACAAAAAAAAACGAAACCCCCCCGCAAACCCACCCAAAACAAAAAAAAAAACACAACACAAAACAAAAACACACACAAAAAAAAAAAAACAAACAAAACCAAACAAACAAAAAAAAAAACCCACCCCCGCCGCCTCCACAAACCACCACTCCATTATTCAGAAATAATTGAATAAGATAAAAAGAACAATTTCTTCCTCTGCTGAAGAATCCATATAATTGCGTTACGTATATTGTAGCACTTCAATAAGATCAAATCTTTAAAAACCAAACATACCAAATTGACTTCTACTGATCAAATGCCAGAAGCTGTGATGGTGTGTTTCAAAACCTGAAAATAATTTTTATGCCAAGATAGATTTTGAAGGAATAACTAAACTTTATTTTTTTCATAAGTATTCTTTATAACCTTACTCCTAAATTCTGAATCGATACTGTGACGTTGCCTCCACGCCAATTTTGTGCGGTGTAGGGAATTCGGGCTCGCATTAATAAATTTCATGTAATTTAAACCATTGAATCTGTTCAATAAAATTGAATATAGTGCACAAAACCACGCAAAATTAAAACCAGCGCCGCATCCTGTTGGTTTGACGAAAATATATGGTACACTCGTTGCATTGATGATTGCACACCAAAAATTTAAAAAGACCTGTGTGTCACAATTGTGCCACTGGTTTTCGCAGTATAGAGAACACGAACAGGGCTATGTGATACATAAGCGCAGTTGGTGTACGCATATGTGTGCCGATTCCGAACGTTTGTTGGATTTCATCAAATGACTTTTGAATCGAACATTTGTGTTCGAGGTCTATCTGTCTATACGTATGCAAAAAAGTGCGGCTGGTAATCGCGCTTTTAAGTATAGGCGGAGAGAAAACAACGATGCTAAGTCGTAAAATAGAGACCGTTAACACAGCTTACGTATTTCGTTGTCGCAAATTATGTCCGCATGCAAATGTTATAGTCGTGAATTGTGCACGTCCATCGCTCTCGAGATCATTAGTTGACTTGATGAAAGACTTGTCCGAGGTGTATGCACCTAAAACAGACTCTCTTCCGCATAACACTGATATCACAGCAAGTCAACGCCACTGTTTTATTGAACACTATTAAACAGGTTGTTCCTAATGCTAATAATCCTTGTTGAAATGCTTGGGGTTGGAATTTGCTTAACCCATCACCGCATGCATTAATCTGTATTTCGTACAAAGTTGAACAAGCTTTTGCCGCAACGGCGGACCGAACCTGGATTGTTTGATCAAGCCTCGTACGCGAGCCATACTATCTATCTATCTATTCTATCTATGAGCTGTTCCTTGGTTCCTCGCAGAACCTCGCAAAACGAACGAATAGCGACACAACTGCAAACGCACACCGCGCGACAAACACGACAAACAAATCGCTTCGCAGATTGCGCTGTAATGTGAGACACTATGCGGGAAAGGACTAAATCAGTAGTTGCGTTTAGGTCGAAAAGTTTTATACGTCAAACAAATAGAAATGAAGGTGCTTATTTCTGTTGTTTTCATCTTAAGAATCATTCGCATTCGGCTAATGGCTGTAAGGCCTTGTGCGAATCATCTTATTCTATCATTCACTAAACAGACATTTCCTATTTAATTTCGCAGTCAATAATAGTGTATGGAACACAATAAATTTTTGCAGCAGTTCAACGTTAGCGATTGTCTCGAGTAACCCCTGCAATTCAAATTTGATGAGATAATAACGTTTGCGTATATATGCAGTACTATACTTAGCTCCTTCAAAACCCATTTGGGGTGGGAAGGGCTGAGTAGGACTCGGGTCTGGAGGGGGCTCTGCGGAAGGGTCATGAACTGGAAAAATTGAAATGATCTAAAACATTAACCGTACTGGACTTCCCATGCCAAACATTCTATTCCCGACTTCACTTTTTTGTGCAAATATGTATGGTGGAAGTTAGCTTCCACACGAGTACAGCACTCTTGGAGAGTAGTATGGTCAGAGGCAGGGCATGGGATGCTTGTTTAGGGTGGGTGAGGGGCAGTGTTCCATAACCACTATACTGCACACATACAACATATATTTACTTTGGATGATAATATAAAAGAGATATCAGTGAGCTGTCTAAAATTGCTGTGACTGTCGTTTTCCGAATATATATTTAAAGAACCGGTTGTTGGGTCCTAAACATATTGTAAAATGTTTAAGAATTGGAATTCTGCTTTATATATTGTAGCAATTTATTGCCCAGCGAGATGTCGATTCGTCAATTTACAGAAGAACGGAACCATGGCAGTGGAAATGCTGAATCTAAAGTGCCTACTTTAAGCAAATTAATTAATAGAGTAGTGTAGACAAAATCCAGTTAGTGTACAATTTTCAAATATTTTTGTGGTTACAACAATGCCACAACGTTGCGCTTTGGACAATGTACCTGGCTATGTAAATAATATATTTCCTTGCTGGAATGCCAACAGGGAAGCTATGTTCCAACTTTCAACTCCTGACAAGTAATTTGAGCAAACGGCAATCACAAAAGGAAACACGAGAATTTTTTTTGTAAAATTCGATAGTTTTCATTATGTTACTTCAATTTTCCAAAAAAATTATTCGTATTGTTTCCAGCGCACTCTGCTTTGTAACAAACCTGCCGCACAATAACGTTCTAATTAAAATAAAAACAAGAGACAAAAGAGGAAAAGATTGAGAATTAAAAGCTCAAGAGACAAAAAAGTCTGTCTATTATTTTCATTTTCGAGCAAAAAATGATACAAGACACTCGTTTTCTTCTACTGAACTTTTAAAATTTCAATTGTTTTATGCAACGATCGTCTTTTACGTACTTTCGTTTTGATGATTGTCAGGTTAAATCTAAGGATTTTATTCTAAGCTCTCTTGCTTTTTGGGTAATTATATTAATAAAATCGATGAAAACTTGTTATATAGTTATTTATTGCTGCAACCGGTATTATCGATTTTGTGCATTTGATATTAAATAATTAAGTGATGTTTAGTTGAATAATATAAAAACTTGTTTGGCAATATTGTGAAATTAATTAATACCCAGAATAATTGAAAATATGTTAATAAAATTATAATTGGTTGACAATGGGGCAACGGAAAAACCAGAGTTCATCGAGCTAAAAATGTTGTCCAAACAAGGTCTATTTCGGCTATTTAAAGCAAGTGCAGCGGCGCATATGCTCAGTGTCGCTTCAATGTCGCTTCGTTTATTACTGCAGAAGGTGAGCACATTCTTATTAGAATTTTAGTTCAATTTCATTTATTTTATCATTTTTCAATTTCTCACAGCTTTGTTTGTATTACGGTTTCAAAACTAATGCATCGTGCATCTGTCATTTCTCGCGGCTAATGCAGCGTAACCTTAGATTTTGATGTAAAAGTCGCTAGTTGAGCCTTCTCATCTCTTAATCATTGTTTATTTTACGCCTTGTATTCATTTACAATTACGATATGATGTAAGCAGCCATACACATTTTATGACATCTACTGTTTATCCACCACAGCCTATGTTCATTTTGATTTCTCATGTGAGCTTTCATCCGGTCTACAATTCACACGCACCTTATGAGTATAGGCAGTGTATATACTGTGCCATATAACTGGCTTGTTGACGAGCAAACTATATTATTATCAGTTGTTGTCGTTGTTGTTAGATACAATCAAACATCAGATTTATGATAATTTGACTTGAGCAAAATTTAGACCTGTTAAACTTGTACGGTAAATTTATAGCAATTGTACGCCAAAATCTGGCCTACCACAATATTTTGTATACTCCGTCTGTTCAGCCGCTTTGTACTGACCCTCTTTTTCTCACTTGGTATTTATTGGCCGCGTCGGTACAAAGCTAAGTTTTTCGTAGAACTATAATTAAACAATGTTTTAAGTGCTATAAGTTTTCATTGAATTCATTTGGAGCTAATGCATCCATACAGCTCCTGTAAATGATCAAAGCTACATTCAAACTTATTTCTGTCCGAATATAAAATAAATAGACATTGGAAGCAATTTGTAGACCAGCTTGTAAACGACACTTAAACTTCCGCGTCAAAGTTACGACTTTCCAGGCCATCCAAAATTAATTTGAATACTGTTGTTTCTGAGCGAATGAGATTGTTGAATTAAATTTAAAAACGTTTGAAACTTTGCTACGGCTCACATAGCAACGGTTCAGAATTTAAACCGTTGACTTTCAGTATTTAATGATTATTGTACATTTTCAAAAAGCTAGAAACCTGGTACACCTGTTGTTCATTTTCCATTTTTGTAAATTTTAGCTCTAATATATTATCATTAGGAATTGTTATAATGAATTACTTTGTCACTTTTATCTTTGCATTTGCTCTAGTAGTCAGTACAGGTAAGTGTAATTCTTTTACCACGGTTTTACGTTCAGATTTACTGTTAATTGCGTGTAGCTTTTATGGGTTTGTCTGTATGGCATATACGAAGGGCGAAGATAGCTCATTAGGTAACGCGGACAACTGTTCAACTGGCCAAATTTCAGGTGCAAAATTAACATCTGCCGCAACTTAAATATTTATGTAGGTTTATCGATTATAAATACTAACGGAATGAACAGCAGTAATAATAGCTTTGCGTGTAGGATGAAATGTTAGAATAAAGGAAACCTGGATTGCACAACCCTCTATAGCGTTTTAGCAATTATGTTATACAAGTTGTACACTGTAAGCAGCTTCCGTCTTGTGCCATTACATTGCACTAAGCTCTGTTCATGCTAGGTAGCGATAATAATACACTGACACCTTTAGGTTGTGAAATCGCTAGCTTCCTAAGCTTATAAATACACTAACTTTATTCGTTCAATACTTATCCTACATTTAGTTCTAAAATCAATGAGTTAAACAATGTTAACTTTATAGTTAGTATATTGAAGCTGTATCCAACTGACTTTTTGTATGAAAGTACAACTGATTATAGCGTTAGCTCTAGTCCTAATTATATATCTGTAAAGTATGTCACATAAGTATAAAAAATACGCCAGAATTAACTACAATAACAACTCTGTTATTGGCTACGGTATAAAGTGATTTCTAGATTCGTCGACCTTTGTTTGAAAACAGCTTTGAGAAGAATGGTAAGCTATTTCTTTGCCACATACAACATATACTAATAACTGTTAAATTACACAAACCGAAAACGCTGCAGAACATGATAAACCTCTTTAACTAGATCAATTGCGGTCGCAAATTTCTGCCTCGTATGAGATACAGTCTGATAAAACCGAGCTGTTTATCGTACACCATTTCCATCCAGTAATTGCAGTCCAGATTTCATGTTCTGAACTGTTCCTTTAAAATCGCATTAAAACAATGCAGTGACGCTTAGCGTATGCAGCACAGTCTGACAAAGGCCAAAAATTATGTCACAGTTGTGAAAAAACAGTCTGATAATATTGATTCCAATTTTTATGAAATAATTCCCATTTCGCAGTTTTAATGCACATAACACAACCTTAATGTATTGTGACCCTACAGCGATTGGAAGCAGCAGCCGGTTTATGACAAAGCCAAGCAAACCCACTTACACAGATATTCAATATAATTGAATTCGAGCGGAACGAGAATTTTCAATTTTGGCTCTGGAGGGGGGTTGAAGAAGTCCTGTCTGTGTGTGCCTGTGTGTGTGTCGCACCTCGATCTCGATAACGGTTAGGCAGATTTTGATGCAAGATAACTCATTCGAACCGCAATGGTGGTGTAGGTGTAGCGACGGAACCCGATTTTTGAATTTTTTCCCGTGGGAAAAGTTATGGGGCAAAATGACGTCATTTTGGCCCATTTTTCGGGCACCCTCTACAGTTTTTGCGACTTTTCTCAATAATTAAACGAGATATCCGCAACCTAATAAGCCCATTGTATGTAGCTATACCAGGGCTTTCCCGTGATATATAACAAGTTTTACAACTACTTCCCAATCTGGAGTCTATAAGCTTATAGTTGGCACCAAATATCATATTTGGTGAAAAGTCGTGTGAAATGCACCCAAATGTGTGTTTATTGTTGCTTTTTGTGTCTTATATGGGGTTTTCTGGGCAGATAAACTCATTGCCAGTGTTAAAAATATTGTTGGGCAAATATTTTTTACACTTCGGGTTCATACTTGGCATAAAAAACGACGTTTTCGAAATTTCTGGCAAGAAGTCGTCGGAAAAGCACCTGAATGCGTGTTTATTGTTAGTTTTACTGTCGGATAGGGGTTTTCTGGGCCGACAAGCTCATTGCAAGTGTCAAAAATGTTCTGTGCCAAATATTTTTCACACTTCTGCTTCGGGGATTGTTCTCACCACTCGAATTCTGCCTCGCAAGCGAGCTTCACTAGTATAGAGATATAGGTCGTTCCCTTAAATCTAATCAACTAACAACTTTAAACGTTGAAGTTTTGTTACGATCAAATATGTCCTGATATAAGTATGCACATAATTTAGGCACCAGTACTTACATACTTTTCTTTAAACGTAACAGATCTATTAAGAATTGTATCAGAAGAAAAATCTCTAAAAACAAGTAGATTCAATACAGTATAAACTAAACAATATAATTTTAGGCATGAATTTGTGAAATTTAGTTATTGAAATTCTGTCAATTTAGATAGTCCATTTGAGGAATAACTTGGTAGTGCAAAAAACTGTTTACCAAACCTTGGCCAATAATTGAAAAAGAAGGTTGTGAAGCAAGCTCAATTCTATGGAATTGCGGTTGGCAGTGCAGAAATCGTTTCTGTGTGCGTACGTACATTAAAATTTATCAGCAAATATTTTTGACATCGTATTTTATGTGAGAAGAAGATGTCTTATCATTTTTCAAACAAAAATTTCGAAAATCTGGCTAGATAACTTTTATCATTTTGGCTGTCAAAAATTTAAATTTGTAATTATTGCATCGGAACTGCACCGAAAAACGGGAACACTACACAGACAGAATCCAAAATTCGAGAGCTGAAACTTCGCTTGCAGTAGGTTTTGACATTGCGTCCGTTTTCGAGTTATGAGTAGTAGATTAAAAATAGCCGGGAAAACAATAATTATACAACTATTGTGTGAGTTTTTTTGCTTGCTTGCTGCAGAGGACAAATGGTCTCATAGGGATATATCTTTGGTTTTATTTTCAATATACAATGTGCATCTCGTTCCACTATATGACGTTCCTGTATATGATCTTAAAACGATCCTTTTTGCACCATAACAGTCAACTTCTTCGATATTTCAACTTAGTTAGTAGTACAAGAAGGCTATAATTCATTTGAGGCTCTCGGGACTGCTTAATACATCGAAAGCGGTAGTGTTTACAATGTATGAATTCGTCCATACACCAAGCGTTGTTTTCAATTTCAAAAATTGTGCTATATATGCGATGGTTATTTAAACGGTGTCACTCAGAAATTTAGAATCGGTCCGTGTTTTTTGGTGATAGATGTACAAGAATAGCGGGATGGCTTTCAAATGTACTTAATGAAAGTATATAGTACACTTACATTACAGCTGGTCCATCTGAATCTTTACAAAATTTTAAATTGAGCTGACGAAACCAATTTTGCAGCCTCAGCATAGTCAAAATTAAACAATCTCAATTTCGTTTAATGAGTGTCTGGATGACTATAGAAATGCAAAAAAAATTTGGGGGCACTAAATTTCAAGTTCGTACCTTTTTTAAAGTGTGCCCTGTATTCATGTGGTACGATCAAACTAAGACACCATATATACTAGCCGTATAAGACCATTACGCTAAAATTAAGCCCTACGAGGAAATCTTGTTGAATGTCGTCATAGCTTCTTGCCATGAAATGTGTAGAGCAATTAATATATATTTGGTTGCTGTTCTGATGAAATTATAAAGCTCTCGTTCGATTTCTAACGTATAAATGCATTAGTATGCTATTTCAGCATACGCGCAGCTGTGCCATACAAACGTGTATAAAAAAGCATCTGCGCAAGATAAAGCAAAATACTATATTTGCAAAGAGATCGACGCCGGCAAATGGTATGTCGTCAACGTTGCTTAACAGAATTATCCAGTGCAATCTGTATTCGTTCTATCAGGGAAATAGATTTTATAAATCAATATTTATTAGGTTGCTACTATCATGCCACGTATAACGTATTATAAGCAATTGTATCAACGACTTTTCAAACAGTTCTCAAAATGAAATGCAAGTAAATTAAATGCAGTTATATATTAACTAAATTTATTTATGACATATAAATATAATTAGATATAATGAATATAAAGTTATCACATCCAGTAGACAAATTGTAGTCGAATCATACATTATAGCCTGGTGTTCAAATTAGAAGTAATGATTAGTGAACAATTTGGCCATTGTAGATGTATACATTAGGTTAGAGTTAAATTAAGTGCCCTTGCCACATAGGCAGTTTTTATATGTATTCGTTTTGACAAAAACGTATTAACCCTTGAGTGCTTCAATTAATTCGACTATCGTGCAACGTTTAATAAACTGTAGACGCCACTAGGATTTAAACTCTGGATGTACTGCTGAAAGCGACGTACGCAAACCATTAAGCTATCCAGAAGGTGTTATTTCATTACTTGCAATCGAATATAACAGAACATGGCTGCAATACACAACATGTAGCAATGTTCGTTGTTCGCGGTTTGCTAATAGTGGGTGATGGGGTTGGTCATGTTTTCGACCTACTTGGTGGGTTGAAAACCTAGGAAGAGAAAGGGCGAAAACGCTTTCGACGTACTGCGTACGCTCATATAGGAAAGCTGAAGATGGGCATTATGGCTTTAACCTAGTAAACGCAGCACACGTACTTTATATAGTTAGGATTTCGAAATTTGTATCTGAACATAGTTGATCGTTTGAAAGAAGGCTTAATAGGACACTTATTATCTATACATACTATGCAATCACATCGTGAATGAGCTATGTGATTGCAAGTTAAGCTGTTTATTGTATGCTGTACGTTTGCAAGTGCGTCGTGATTAGCTTGCGTTGTGACGTTCCTTAAACAATTCAGCAAAGGCTCCCAGATAGTGGCTTGCGTATAAAAGTTTATCGCGTACGTCCCGGATTCCATCCCGGGCGTCATCTTGAATTTGTCAAACATTGCAAAATACACAAATTAATTCGACATGAAAGGGTTAATTCATAATACAATTTCATTATATATCTGGAATTCGAAAATTATACATTGTAATTCCTATGTGATTTGTGTATCGTAGAGTTTTACTGAATTTGAAGTTAAAGTGTTTCCGGTTTCGTCTAATGCCTGGAGCATGCTATCCTAAGATATTAAACTTATCTATCAAGAGTTGACACACAATTTTTCAATATACCAACTGAAAGCCCGATGAAGGATGATACAGTCCGCTGTCTGTATTAGTTCTTTTATGCCCTTTCATTACATATAAGCTATAAGCAGTTGCTTTGACAAAAGTACCTTCATATTTGCTAAACAAACTGAATCAAAATTACACCAACATCCCATGAGCTTGCGACGGTAAATAATGATAAATACGTGAGATTATAGTATGATTACTTATTAAGATTGAGGATTGTCAAGTTTGGTAGCATTTTCATGCACATAGTCAAGTCGAGTAATCTAACGTAAATTCATCCCAGTAAAATTTGACAGTTTAAATATCTTTATTAATGTTATATCTTGGAATGAAATTGGTTTTTCAGGGGTCTACATCTGGGAAAATGGGATCTGGTCAGCTGCGCATCTGGAGAAGAGTTCGTTGAAAGTAGACAAAAATGTGTAAACAAGCAGCGGCTTAGAAAACAGTACCATGGTGCAGCTTGTACAGGTGCTTGGTTTTATGTTTTTATGTTAATAGTGTATTATAGTTAAAATACGTCGATACTTTTCGAACACTGTAAATGTATTTCAACCAAACTATCTTAATATTGAGAATAGTGTTGCTAATGTCATAAATGGTTTATAGATTTATGCGACTATTGAACAAAAACATTTATAGCAAACAGGCAAAGCAATCGGAGTAGAATTTTCGAGACCCAATTATTATGCCAACATTGTTACATCCTACTTCCCAAACAGGGTGAAACTTTTGTAATACAATCGCAGATTTTCTTATCCGATCATAGCAGTGATTAAGGCTATCTGCGATTGCGCAGGTCCTTTCGATTTTTGCCTGTAGTGCTCCTACTTTGTTCCAAAGGTATCTAAAACATGACGTCCCAAAACATAAAGACTGCAATACGCTTAGGTTTTTACATGATACTGATATGATCATTTTATGGGCACATTATATCAATGCATTCATAAAGTTCAGCTGTAGTAGATCAGCAGACAAACTGACAGTGTTTGCAGAGATAGTATTCAGCAGTACCGCTATGTGTAAATAGCAACAGTACAAGTAAGTGCAACCCGTTAGGATTGCTTATACAGTCATTTGTATCTATATTTATAATGACAATAATAATATAAATGCTGATACTGCGTTACTTATAACTTTATAAACACCCACATTTTGAGATTTCTATAAATTTTGACTTATAGCTTCGAACGCAAATCCGGCAATCGGAAAGCCCTGCAACTGGCAAACAGCAGCACTGGCTCCCGTTCTGAACCATCCAGAAAGCTTTTTGCAATGTCAACTGCAGCCAGGTCATCACGAACCATTGGGATGCGGCGTCTGGACACAACAGTCTTGCCCGCCGAACAGCTATTTTCAACCACATGCTCAAGTTTGCTCCAATGCACCAAGTTAGACTTTATTTCCGCGTATTGGCTGTAGCTTGTCCAACATTATATTTACGCAAATTTTTTGTCCGCAAATTTCAAATTCTATAATAGTAATTCTGTACTGCAATTTTCTTGGTTCAACTACGTTTTCTGTGCCTAATATTGCATTCTAGCTTGTTAAAATACAAAGTACAACGATATTTGAATGTTCTGGTGGCACATAATGATGTTAAAATTTGCCTCTTAATGACAAAAATTATCTTTAGGAGCGCTTTTTCATTTAAACGATTTACTTGTTAACTGGTGTCATAGCATTACTCTTTTTTCGCAATTCCCATAAAATTTTCTACGACAATTTTTTATGTCCAAGCTTAATTCTTTTTAAATATGTACAATTATATATTTTATTAAACTGGTCGAAGCTTTAAAAATAGTTAACTCCAAATTATTCAATGTTATTTTTGACAACTATTATCAACCCTATATCTTTACCGCTCCATGTCAGGCTACTTATTTCCTTGGTATCCGATCTACGAACCCTTGTCATCCTTAGATTGGCGTTGTTTGAAACGTTATTTGAAACTGTTCGGCGCATATTTAAGTAACACTAAATTTAATTATTTTTTTGAAACAAACTTGCAATTTCATAGCTTTATTGGTACGGATCGTGCAGACGGAGCATTATTTTCATAACCATTTCGGATATTAAGGTTTGTTATTATAGCCATAAATCAAGAGTGTTAAACATTGTTTTCGGCACCAGAATGAGCTGAGTATGTACCCCCTTTCCAATTTCAGGCTACTAATACACAAACAGCTCCGCTTCTCATTGTGAAATTAGCGTTGCTCAGACCAATGGCATGGCTAATAATACATAACAGCCGTGACGCATACTGAATTAGCAGCATCAGAATTTATTAAAAACATTGATAAATATAAAATACCTTGCCTTTACAATTTCTAATTAGGTTACTGTTACTGCTCGCGAAACGTGCATCGCCAGCTATATTATTTACGAGCACGTTGTTTTGTGGTGATTTGCCTTGAAATTTATAATACAATACAAATGGTACTAATTGAGTTTGAATTTAGACAAACAATGGATTAGGAATGGCTGCCGGCTCATGCACATTAAGTTTTATACCAATAGTTCAATACAAGCGTACTTGCATTACCGTTGTCGGACTAGTGTCCTATGTCACCTTTGGAGATTGTATGTTAAATAGTTAGAAGAAAGAACAGCGTAATGCGGTTGGTTCGACGACGAGAGTGCTCCGGCTTAGGCTTAGTAAAACTCTCATGTAGCTATTTTAGGTTAGGCTTAGTATATAGAGAATGGCATGCATTTATCCCCTAAGGTCAGCAATTCAGACAGTTCGACTAAATCAAGATATAACGAGTTGTGCATGTTTTAGCACAAAGTACCTGCGGTCCAAGCGGTATCGCTGTCAGCCCATGTGGACCACAAAACTCGTGCCCTGGTCCGACCTCGTGCGTTCACGAGATGTGCTGCCAACCGATGCCTCACCCTATTCACCCTGTTCCACAACCTCAACCACCTTTGATTCGACCTGTTATAATCGAGGAATTGCGTAAGTTCATGTTTAGCTATTACGATCTCTAGGACCTGGTGTAAATTCTAATTTGCACGAATGAGAGCGCGATTCAGTTCATCAGTAAATTTACACACTTTTTATGGCTATATGACAAACCAGGTTCACCCAAAATTATGCAATCTGCGCCATCCGTTCAATAAACTTTAACTACTATATATACCTGTTTGTTAGAATATTGTGTTATTAAACAATTATACGGAACGTACTGAACTAGTTCCGTTACAAGACCTTTTGCTGTCAAGCTAAGCTCATGTGAAATAATATGTATTTTTAAAGTTTTTCTCACCTACTTAGGAATTTATCCACCAACCAATCATTTGCTCGTTGGATTTTTGTATAAATTTTTACAAGTTAATTTGGCCATTTTACAACCTAAAATGATAATTAAACTACCAGGAAATTACTGACTTAAGACTTAATGTGGGTTCCATTAATATACACGTCAAAGTTTTTGCTTAAATTTTGACCCTAAACTTTGACTAAATTTTGATCAAGTTTTGAGCTCAAATTTTGATCAAAATTTGTAGGTATATTTGAATTTTTCGTGAATTTGAACGTGTAAACATCGTTCTGCATTTAATAGGAAATTGATTTTGCCAATGAGCCACAAAACCCGATCTTTAAAATTTTTGACCTCAAAATTTGAGCTCAAATTTTGAAGTATTATGGCTTTCCGTATTTTTTAATTAAAATTACAATAAAATTTTCAACAAATTTTGATCGAAGTTTGAGAAAAATTTTTGACGCGTGAACTCACCTTTAATGTATTTTTATTACAAGATTTATATGTAATATATATTTGTATTTGATACATTTATTGTTACTTATTTATGATCAGATGAGGATAAGACAGATAAGATAGAATGAGCCATTTATTTTTGTAAACTATGAGATAACTCATCAAACGTATTTGATAAACACAAAATAAGCTCACGCTGCATGTAACAAATGCACTGTGTGGTCAGGTAACTTCGTTTTAGCTCAGCAACAGTTTCCACACCACATAGTACAACAGCCACAGCCTCAAATAATTCATGCTCCACTCCCACCGATCATCCAGCAACAGCCTATTATCCGATCCATAATACAAATGCCACAACCAATTATCGATCCTCCAACGCTACCACTACCACCGCCACCACAACCGATAAATCCGGAGCCGATCTCGCCAACTCAGCCGCAACAATGTCCAGGCTCAACCCAGCCTCGCGGATTCTGCCAGACGCACTTACCAGAGCCATGTCCAGCAGACTGTACGTGTATTGAGAATCTCTGCTGTCCGCAACCGCCACCACCGCCGCAAAAAATCATTCTCCCTCCGCCACCACAACCGCCGCCGCAGCCGATCATCGTTGCTCGACCACCGCCACCGAAGCCACGACCAATTATTATTGTTCAATCGCCACCACTGCCGCCTCCGCCTGTTATTGTTACTCAGGTATGGCGCTAGTGGTTACAGATCCGATGAAACATGCTACCAATTTTTGATATCATATTGCTAGATTGTATTTAGTACTGATAAGTTCCACAACATAGCAAATGCTGAAATATTTGAAGGTCATAAATACCTAGGCAATATGACTATAATTAGTACATTATTTTGAAATCTTATATAGTTATTATTATCTATATGTACCTATCGTTTTGGCAGGACATTCAATGGTTATTGGCAAAGAACTTGTATTGCAACATGATTTCCAGAAATATCAAAATATGTTTCTAATGAAAATGCATTATATATTTCCAGTGGGGACAGGTTAGCAAAACTGCTTTAAGCACAGTTTTTACGTAATCATTTAGTACTTCTGTACAAATTGTGTCACTCATGACAACGAATAGTAACAATGCATGTATCGAAACCACTAAAGACAGTAGTTATCGGATGTGACGGCAAAAGTTTATTGTTTCGTGACGAACACTGCTTGGTTAAAATTAATAATTATGTGACACACTACAGGATGAAGTCATGTTTACTAAACAAGTAATTCATTTAATCAAAGTCAAGTTCAAAAAATTTATTCATACAGTCTCCGGCTAAAGTTGGTTATTCCTACTTTTGCTGTTGAGTCTTTAGATATTGACTTAATAATATTTGTTTGTTTCGGTTAATTCTAAATTTAAAATTCATCTATTGTAGTATGTATCTAAATTAAAAGGCGTGTAATATCTTTAATTTGTAAATCTACTATAAAAAATCATATGATATCCAGTTTCATAGCCCCAATTAAATAATGAAATTCCAAATCATCAATTCCTAAATTATGTTTATTATTGTGATAGTTTGATTATCGTAAAGCATTTGTTCTATTGATTCGTACATTATGCTGGATGCTAGACTGAGACCGTCGACGTTAAAGATGCTGAACATAGTGTGGCTGGAAAACATTACCTTACACAATTTAAACCTAGCTGTTAAAACCGAGACTGCTAAAAATCGTTAAACGTAACTAGACAAGTAATTTATTGCGAAGCCAAAATACATTCTATATATTGTTTAAATAGCTGTTGTGAAAAGGGTATTTTAATGCTGCACGTGTACTCCATTACTATTAGACTGTTGTTGTCTTCTACCTGCAGTCATTGAGCTTCCACTTTGAGCAATTTAAAAAGTAATTATTGCCACACTTTCGTCAAACACTTCAAACCAACGCCGTTAAAAGCTGGTGTGACCAAGACTTTTTTAACCAAACCGTTATTATTAGTTTACTTACTCTACGTAGGCATAATTGGCAAACGCACATGTTCTGTGAAGAAACAATTTTCGGAAAAGTATCCATTTATTACACATTTCTCGTTTTTAGTATTTAAGGCTATTCATCACTATTTATGCGGCAAAATTCCAATCAAATATTTTATAAACTAAAAATTTTATTTTTTACAGGATGGAGCGGTGCTATATCGCAATGCATTTAAATAATTTCAATTTTTTGAATGAAGTACATTGTTTCAGTGCGGTGTAACATGGAATCTTAATTCTAAATTTGTTAGGTGCAGTTAGGACAACACGAGCGCGCCAAAAATAGCATTTGTTTTCATTATCATTATTATGATTACAGATAACTTGCGATCCACCAGAAGTGCCAATATGTCAGTGCGCATCAAATAACGCTTGCCCAGGAGGATCTCGCTGCAATGGTGCCGGAATATGTTGCGGTACTCGGCCACATCCAGTACACCCTGTAGTCCGTCCTCCGCGACCGTATCCACATCCACATCCTCACATTATCCGACCTCAGCCTCGTCCTATTCTACCTCCGCGACCTATCATTCGGCCTCAACCTATAATTCGTCCGGTTATCCACCCACATCCAATAATACGTCCAATTGTTGAAACCTTTCGGCCAATTCCTGTCCCACGGCCAGTTCGTTTACCGCATCCAATAATCGAGCCCCCGCGGCCGATTATCGAACGGCCGCAACCGATACCGCAACCTCAACCACACCCGCACCCGATTCCAATGTTTATCCCAGGATCAGAATGCCAGAGTCAAACAGAATGCTCCGGAGTGGCCGTATGTCAGAGCAATTCATGTCAATGTTCTCATGGGTTAGTGGCTTTAGCCTTCTTGTACATATAGGTATTTGTTCAAATTATACCATGGTTTGTTTGACAGTACGCAACAACGTTATGGATAAGGTGTACAGCCATTGTACCCATTTATTTAAATATTAATAAGTCGCATGTTGCTTTAACATTATTTTATTGCATTATATTGTTTCGTCAATGTCCAATTTAATCTTCGCACAGTCGGACTTATCTTTGTGCATTACTGTTTTATTTTCCAGTGAAAATAAAATTAGTACCTTAATACTCCTAGATTTTGTTTCGTATATATCTACTATCATTCTGCAGTACTGTCATGTAATTCAAATCGAAATATTATATTTTTGGCCAAGTAACCCTGAAGGCGTTATGTTATAACATTAGAAAAGAACAGCTTAGGATTCCTTACTAGTTTCCGCCAGTCTTTACGCTGCAACACTATGTTCAGTTTTGCAGGACTGTTAATAACTTGGTATATCATGAAGTTATATTTAGTCCTTAGCCCAAGCGAAACTAGACAATGGAAATTATACAGTTTGAGTATTTAAATATGTCCCACTTGTATTACCAGACGGTGACGTCGAATTTCCTGCAACAGCGTCTGTAAACAACCGTTGCGATAATGCTATAGTGTATTGAACACTGCATACAGAGAATCTGATTACAATTCCTGTAACAGTGTCTGTAAACAATCGTTGCAATTGTGTTGTAATATACTCGACACTGCACGCATAGAATTTGATTACAATTCGTGTTACAGCGTCTGTAAACAACGGTTGCAGTAGTGTTGTAGTATACTCAACACTGAACGCAGAGAATTTGATTTCAATTAATGTAATAACGTCTGTAAACAGCCGTTGTGATAGTTTTGTAGCATACTCAACAACTGCACGCAGAGAATTTGATTACAATTCTTGTAACAGCGTCTGCAAACAACCGTTGCGACAGTGTTGTAGTACACTCAACACTGAACGCAGAGAATTTGATTTCAATTAATGCAATAGCGTCTGTAAACAACCGTTGCGATAGTGGTGTAGTGTAGTGAACAGTGCATATAGAGAATTTGATTACAATTCCTGTACCAACGTCTGTAAACAACCGTTGCGATAGTGTTGTAGTATACTCAACACTGAACGCAGAGAATTTGATTTCAATTAATGTAATAGCGTCTGTAAACAACCGTTGCGATAGAGTTGTTGTACACTCAACAACTGCACGCAGAGAATTTGATTACAATTCCTGTAACAGCGTCTGTAAACAACCGTTACGACAGTGTTGTAGTGTGGTGAACAGTGCATATAGAGAATTTGATTACAATTCCTGTACCAATGTCTGTAAACAACGGTTGCGGTAGTGTAGTATACTCAACACTGAACGCAGAGAATTTGATTTCAATTAATGTAATAACGTCTATAAATAGCCGTTGTGATAGTGTTGTAGTATACTCAACATCTGCACGCAGAAAATTTGATTACAATTCTTGTAACATCGCCTGTAAACAACAGTTGCGATAGTGTTGTAGTGTAGTGAACAGTGCATATAGAGAATTTGATTACAATTCCTGTACCAACGTCTGTAAAGAACGGTTGCGGTAGTGTTGTAGTATAATCAACACTGAACGCAGAGAATTTGATTTCAATTAATGTAATAACGTCTGTAAACAGCCGTTGTGATAGTGTTGTAGTATACTCAACAACTGCACGCAGAGAATTTGATTACAATTCTTGTAACAGCGTCTGTAAACAACCGTTGCGACAGTGTTGTAGTACACTCAATATTGCACACAGATAATTTGATTATAATTCCTGTAACAGCGTCTGTAAACAACCGTTGCGATAGTGTTGTAGTATACTCAACACTGAACGCAGAGAATTTGATTTCAATTAATGTAATAGCGTCTGTAAACAACCGTTGCGATAGAGTTGTTGTATACTCAACAACTGCACGCAGAGAATTTGATTACAATTCCTGTAACAGCGTCTGTAAACAACCGTTACGACAGTGTTGTAGCACACTCAACAATTTGATTACAATTCCTGTAACAGCGTCTGTAAACAACCGTTGCGATAGTGTTGTAGTATACTCAACACTGAACGCAGAGAATTTGATTTCAATTAATGTAATAGCGTCTGTAAACAACCGTTGCGATAGTGTTGTAGTATACTCAACATTGCACGCAGAGAATTTGATTACAATTCCTGTAACAGCGTCTGTAAACGGCCGTTGTGATAGTGTTGTAGTATACTCAACAACTGCACGCAGAAAATTTGATTATAATTCTTGTAACAGCGCCTGTAAACAACCGTGGCGATAGTGTTGTAGTGTAGTGAACAGTGCATATAGAGAATTTGATTATAATTCCTGTACCAACGTGTGTAAATAACCGTTGCGATAGTGTTGTAGTATACTAACACTGAACGCAGAGAATTTGATTTCAATTAATGTAATAGCGTCTGTAAACAACCGTTGCGATAGAGTTGTTGTATACTCAACAACTGCACGCCGAGAATTTGATTACAATTCCTGTAACAGCGTCTGTAAACAACCGTTGCGATAGTGATGTAGTATACTCAACACTGAACGCAGAGAATTTGATTTTAATTAATGTAACAGCGTCTGTAAACAACCGTTACGACAGTGTTGTAGTACACTCAACATTGCACGCAGAGAATTTGATTACAATTCCTGTAACAGCGTCTGTAAACAGCCGTTGTGATAGTGTTGCAGTATACTCAACAACTGCACTCAGAAAATTTGATTACAATTCTTGTAACAGCGTCTGTAAACAACCGTTACAACAGTGTTGTAGTACACTCAACATTGCACGCAGAGAATTTGATTACAATTCCTGTAACAGCGTCTGTAAACAACCGTTGCGATAGTGTTGTAGTATACTCAACACTGAACGCAGAGAATTTGATTTCAATTAATGTAATAGCGTCTGTAAACAACCGTTGCGATAGTGTTGTAGTATACTCAACAACTGCACACAGAGAATTTGATTACAATTCCTGTAACAGCGTCTGTAAACAACCGTTACGACAGTGTTGTAGTACACTCAACATTGCACGCAGAGAATTTGATTACAATTCCTGTAACAGCGTCTGTAAACAGCCGTTGTGATAGTGTTGTAGTATACTCAACAACTGCACGCAGAAAATTTGATTACAATTCTTGTAACAGCGCCTGTAAACAACAGTTGCGATAGTGTTGTAGTATACTCAACATTGCCATTAATTTTTTAAAAACAATATTCAACAAGTAATGTACCAAGGGCATCAAGCAGATTTATACGTCGACGGATATATTGAAAAACGTAGGAAGCCGAAACATATATTTTGGTTAATTGGGTTTACATAGCACAGCAGAAATGACATAAATGCGGCAATAAGTACGATTAGACTAGCGAATATTCATTTTGTTTTACGGTTCTCTCAGACACAAAAGATTTGCGATTTCGGAATTCTTCTGTGCAGTGAACTGGAATATGCAGCAAATGATAGGTAAATGACATAATTTGTGCTCTATGGCCATACGACCATAAAGCGGTACAGAAGTCACGACTGCCGCGAGCAACACGTAAGTTGGGCAAGGTGACCAATGATATCAAGCAGCTTTATACCATACAATTAATATGACGGAAACTTGTAGTGTTCGGAATCGCACTGTACAATTCATCTTACAAACAATGATTATTTGCTGTAGTTCTTCAATACTATCGCAACTTCATTTCAAGACTGTCAAACTTTTGTAACGAACCATATAGGCCTACTAACCTCGCTACACTAAGACATTTTCCAAAAAACTGTTCTTGACGACATTGCACATAAGCCCTTGAACGTTCCACCCGGTTTCAATAATAACCGATAAAATAATGTGATATCCCAGCATTTGTGAGTCTCGCTATTCCACTATTTGCTATGTTATAGATCATTTTCGAACGGTGCGTCCTGTGTTGAAACTACGACAGACGAAAGTGCAATGAATTGGTCACCACGAACGAGCTGTAATCATTTCGGTTCACCGTGCGCGTTGCGCTTTTCCGCCGCCCGGCGTGCGCCAATTTCTGTTCCTGCCAGCAAGGCTAAGCCTGACGATCAACCATGTAAACGAATATTCGTTATTATTGTTTGTAATATAGTCTATATAATGAAAGCCGTGCATACAAATGTCTAAACGCACGATTAGCTACATAACAAGTGAGTTGTAGCATAGGTAACAGTGCGTTCAAAGATTTGTACGCACGGTAACTCTTTCAAACTGGTGCTATCGCACTCGTTTGAACTCGTCACAACCGTGTGTACAAATCTTTGAACGCACTGCTGCCTACGCTACAACTATTACATATCACGTTACTTTTAAACCGTAGTAAAACCAATTTCTATTTGACAGCGTATTCCTATTAGCCTGCGTTGAATCTATTGATTCATCCAATCAAAAAAGATTCTGTACAACAACGTAAAATATGACACATTTTTTAAATGCGAAGCTTCAATCTGCATTACAGAATAAATGATTTGGTGTCGACAAATCGTTCAAGCACCTGATAATTTGCCCGGGTTTCGCTGATATTTAGCATTTGTACGACAAAGTGTCCGATCATAAACAAATGATAAATAAAGAATACGTTTATAAAATTGAAGTTTATTTGCTGATATGGCGGAAAATCGATGTTTTATCGAATGTTGAATCGATACTTGCTGGTTAAAAGTTATCATACCTGCAGTCACTATGATGTAAAACAGCTTTTTGCTAAGATTTGCGAAAATATCTTGTACTACATCTCAAGTGTCAGTTTTAGTAATAATTGTACAACTAACAATTGGTCTATCATCGATGCACTTTTGGAGAAACATGTTTCTGTAGTCAGTATTTGTACCACCATGCCTAGGCATGATTGAACGATATTAATATTTTAGTGTTCTTCCGACCGCGACCAGATGCAAATCGAACTTGCACAACCGACTGCACGTGCACTCCGGAAGAGATATGTGTCAACAATACATGTCTTCGTCGTATGATCCCTGGCGAATACGGTTGCGAACATGATCGTCAGTGTCAGAACGATTGCGCTTCAAGCTATTGTCACAAAAAATACAGTCAATGTTTGTGCAATGAAGGATTTGCGTTTATGCCTGCTCGTGTTTGCTGTAAGTTGATTTATTGTTCTACGACTTAAGACTAAATTTTTAGCTTTCCATTGGAAGCGGCACAAGTACTGACCATTCTATGCTGAAGCAGGTAATCCCTTAGGCATAGTCCGAAACAACGTTAGGGAAGGGCATGGCAATTGGGAGAAGCCTGGGTGCATTTAGTAATGACCGTGGTCCGTAAGTCAACTTTAGAGTTCCTACTGTCCCGACCAGAAGACCTCTTAGGCGATGTTTCCCTGTCTATTCCCCTGAATAGGCTCAAAATGGTTTCCAAATATTTCTTTTTCAGTTAATTACAGTAAAAGAGCTGATAAAAATATGTAATATTACATTTGTTTGCGTTGAGCAGACGATACTCCGGAATACAGAAAATAACAAGTGGAAGATCTGAAATATTAAAGTTTTGATTTCTCTACCTACGGGTTCATTTCGAATTGTTTAATTTTGTAGATCCATAGAAACCTTATGCTGAACAACGTTACAAAATATTGCAGTGCCAGAAGTTCTTTGAAATAACCACACCTTCTTCATTTGAAGCTCTGATTCTTAAATAGTAACTCAATCTGTTATGTGTTTTGTAAAAACTAACGCGTTATTACTTTGTTTTCACTCCGTACATAAATACAACTTAATGTAAAACTTTCCAAGTATAATTGTGATATGCCTTATTACACAAAATTGTCTAATCACTGTATTTGTTTGGATTAATGTCGTTGTTGCTTTTCCAGTGCCCAAATGTCCAAATGGGACTGCCCCAACGTTGGACGGTCGATGTAAATTGGTCGAACGCAATAGAACCGAAAGTTTCTGGAGCACATTGAACACCAAGTGAGTTGTATACCTGTAACTATTTTGGTTTTATTTAATTTTTATTGCTAGCTATTAGACGAATATAGATTTAGAGCTGCTGTAGAAGTTGCTGACAAGTTCGGTTGCAGCAACGAAAGATGTATGTGGAAACCACCTTTTTGTGAAAAATGTACTCACTCAGCAACTACTACAAGATCCCAGCATTTTTACGAGTTCGAAACTTTGGATGAAACTCATCGCCCAGTGACTGTAATTGCACTACCAGATGTCACGATATAGTTTTCTATGACAAATGGTACCGCCATTTTGCTCTTGGCTTAGACCGTCAATGCAGGAATATGTGTATTTTTAATTATGATATGAAGGATTATATCATTGAGCAGGTTTTGTGGCAACAGAGAGGAAATTAGGTCACTATGAAAATAGATCTTTTTTCGCTGACCGCTTGACGGTAACGCCAATTTACAGATGGACTCCGTTGTAAATAACGAGTTGATGTCTAACCTTGACCAGCAAAACTTTACAAAAGTTACGAAGAACTTTAGGTAACAAGTTTTGCACGCGCCTATGTACTAGTACATGTGAACGTCATTCGTATTACGAAGATTGTTATGGGTCGCCACATAGATCAGTGATTAGTAGTGTAGGTTCGATCGCCTAGGGCAAAGCCACTGGATCCGGGTTAATTTTATGGCTACATAAAAAGCTTGTTCAACCGCCGAGTGAAATATATATACAAGCTAATATTGGAATCGAAAGTTAATTATCTCGTAAGCACTCCCATCCTTTTTGCACAAATTGGTGTTGATTTCTAAAAAAAGCATTTGTGGCAAATAGTAAACCGACATACTCACATAACACAAATGAGTGCCTAATATTTACAACAGTAAGTACATGTATAAAATCATTATATGGTGCCGGGAGCGCACCCATGATTTTGTCTTGGTGTGCGATGTTGAACCAAAAATGGACTGCGAAATACGCCGCTTCACTGAGTTTGCTTTGCCTTAATTGACGCCGTGATATCACCTCTGACCCAAAGAAACCCGGCTAATCTGTATCTTCATATTCATAAAATTTTGGCCGACATTTTGCCAACGGGTCTTGTTCGTTTTTGTTGAAACTCTGGGGGTTCGGGTACCCAGACCCTCCTCTGGGTTGCGCAAGTGTGTGGTACGGTAAAATGAGCCCAAGCTTATGATGATGATCTTAAAAATACAAAATAAATGCAAACTATTGCTTTCATGCAACTATATCATGATAGATGTGACGTATATGGATTAAAATTTTAGGAAATTCTTAGAAAAAATCGACGCCGAACAAACTTGTGGACCAGTTCCGACACGAACCTGCTGAACAGGATTGCGAAATCGAAAATAATTTATTTAAAATATATATATTAAATTTGTTGCATATAGATTTATCGTGAATACATATCTAAAACCGCTATTATTTATGTGATTCAAACCACATGACCCAAATAAAAATTGGTTTCGAAGATTTTTTCACAATTAGCGAATTTATAAAACTGCTCAATGTAATCATGACTTACTTGTTAAAAATTCCAAAATACTCGCGAGTGGCCTTAAATTCAGCTGTAATATGTTTTTAAACCAAAAATTTAAAATCGAAACGTTTATTTTAATTAAATTTAAGACCATATAATAAAATATTGAATTCGGCTTAAATTTCAAAGGATGTATATTATGAATTCAACTTTTTCCCTATAACCGTGCCTGTAACGGGCAACTTTGTCGTCGCTTTAGAATATTTGCCGTGACACCATTAGCACTACTGCGTAAACTCGATTTATCATACACTAAAATCCAAATATTTCTAAAATAATTACTTTGCTAGAACGTATGGAACACTTTATCAATCTGACTGATGGCTAAGTTGCTAAAATTCCATCAACGGTTTGAACATGGATTCTACAAGCAACAATTTTCAAACAATAAAATTTAAAATGAAGGTAAGTTTTGATTGACTCTTTCATGCTATCAACTGAGGCTAAATGCTCCCAACGCACACTGTAACATGTCAACTGAACTCAACATGTAGCGTGTATTCATCCTCATATCATTATTGTTTCTTAAACCGGGCAAAAGTTCCTAGACAACTCAGTGATAACTTTCAATCACATAACCCAAGTTCGTTCCATGGCGTCAGCTTGAGTTTATCAAACATTGCGCGACACATAGATTAATTGGGGCATGAAAGTGTTAATAAAACTTAGCCAATTAACTAACGTTTGCCTAATAGATTGCACTCGCACTAACTGCGGTGTAGGTATAAGTTCTTTTAGTTAACGTAACAATTTATCACTTATCCCGCACACAGAATATCATTGTTTATATTATGTTGACTCAATTTTCAACTGTAATTATTTCGATATATATTTGTAGCATTTTATTTTGATGACATTTATATACTATTTTTTTGATATGTAAATAAATTGTTACTACAACAAAATTTGATTTACAAAGCGCTTCTGCGGGTGTAAAAATAGTCATTGTATTATTATTTTTATGGTGGTGAGCAAAGTATGTTTTGTGCGAAAGCGTGAATTTATTGATTGAATATTACTTGACTTTCATCTAATTATTACGTGAGCCGACAAGCTAATACTAAAGTCAGATTAAAGTCTAAAAATGCTACAATTTATTTAAGTCATGGCGGTATATTATCTACAATGAAAGTAAATATTTATGTGTAACGGAAGTAAAAGCGAATGGACATAGTTGTGAGTATGCACAATGTGATTTTGTCGCATTTGGAACATAGAAAATTAATTTATATATCTACATATACGTGGGGTGCAGTTTTTTCCGTTTTCCGTTTATTCCCCAGGATTCGTTGGCTATAATATACAATTTCGAGTCAACTCAGCTGAAATTAACTCGTTTTCACTTCAATTTTGCTCGCCATTTCGAAGGTAATAATCTCGTAATTGCCTTTTTACGTATAAAATTTATCCTGAAATATAGTAGCATAACCATTACTATACAAACGCGTCCAAATGTCGTAAATATGCATTAATGAACAATTTATATTTACATATACGTGGGATTCAGTTTTTTCCGATTTTCTTTTATTCCCCAAGATTAGTTGGATCTAATGTAAAATCATGGGATAACTTAGCTCATTTTAACTCGATTTTGCTTCAATTTTGCTCGCCTTTTCGGAACTAGAAACCTCATAATTTCCTTTAATACATTTTATCCTGAAGTGTAGTTGGATAAGCCTTACTATACAAACACGTCCAAATGTCGCGCATGCGGATTAATGAACACTATGCAAGAAAAATGTTTCTATTCCTTTATCGCATCTCATTTCAAAAATTGCCACGACTTCAGAAAATCATAAACTACCTCAATTTTGTAACTAATCAATGGCAAGGTTACATTACCACAAAAATTCTCACTCAAATTTCACTTTAAGTAAATAGCTTTAAGTTGAGGGCTGCAAACCTACGGTTGGTTATCCCTCTCCCTTTTTGCTCATTTGCTGGGTATCCTAATGCTGGATACTTGAAATCCTTCAGTCATTCTTCTGATTTCATATTTAATCTGAAAGTTAATTTGGGGGAGTGATCTATTTCCTATTAGCGTAATAGCCTTGGCAAACTTCTAAGTTAGTTTTGGCCTCATTTTTAATTGTCTACAGTTTTTGTTTGTATTTTAACCCCCTAATAGATCGGATATCCGAAATTTGTGCTGTTGTCCCCTGAGGCTCACGGTTACGCTTAGTAGGTCTATCGAAAACAGCAAAGCATACATTTCACTTCCACCCCTAAAATTTACATTGACCGAGTTCGTAATAAGGTGTGTTAGTTGCATTAGTGATAATTGTTATGCAAGAAGCATATCACCTATAGTAGACAATAGGAAAAACAACGTATCCATGTATGCCATATGATGCTATTAAGCTCGCATTCGGATAAGGCCATTCAAACAGAGACCACCATTGCGGGGTCAGTCTTGACGCCCAGTAAGAGGAAGAAGATCCAAATTGGGGTCACGGTCAAAGGTAAATTAAAATTTTAGCCCGGCTAAAATCGGCATTATAGGCAAAACACTGTATTGAAATAACAGCAATCCTACATTTTTCTATATCGACCGAAACATTTCATGGTAGGAGTTTCATCACTGAAGCGTCGGGTTTTCGGGGGCGAACATCACAAATAAAGGCAATCACCAATCACCCATTGGTATTGGCAGCGAATTATTCCACCACCTTCACCCCCAATCCCAGAAGGCGGGCGAAAAATATATCATGTCCTATAATTCTGTAAAAATATATCAAAAACGTATTATAGATATTGGTAAGGTATTAAATTGTCGTTAACAAATATTTTTACATCAAAAAGTGTCGTCGTCGTATCGCAATTTGATACGCAATCTCTCTCCCAACAGCGTCTGGTTACGTCCTCATCACTGATTACGTCTGTCATCCGATCCATAAGTGTCCGGTCAATCTCAAGCGAAATCCAGTACTAAAATTTACTCGTCTTCCGGATTCAATTTCAGCACAAACAGAGGAAGTCGATTTTTATGTCTTGATTTGTGAGGATTACTTCAATCAGCTCGTGAAACCTGAGATAATACTTCATAACAACGGAATGCATTCATCTAGCTCAAAATTTGGTTATATTGTCTGTGAGAGAATTCTAATAAGTCCCTCATCAGTAGATCACAGATTCAAAATCACTGGTCCCTTTAATGCATTAACATTCTAGACAACGCTTATCGAACAGATGATGAAATGGTCCTTACTCAATTCAATGACACGATTCGTTTATCTTCGGAGTGCCGCTACGAAGTCACATGGCCATGGAGGGACAAGGATATCTCAATTCCGACTAACTATATGTTGGCGCGTGGATGCCTGCAGAGTTTGATTCGGCGATCGTTCAAGCAGCAATACAATAACATTATCGCCGATCAAATGTCAAACGGTGTTATTGCTAGGGTCGAAACGGGAGAATCTATTAGCCATAAAATCCATTATATTAGTCATAACCCGGTCATCAAGCGAGATTATGCGACCAAAATGTTACGTATTGTCTACAATGCTACTGCTCCTTTAAGAAAAGACAGCCCGTCGCCTAATGAGTGCTTATATCGGGCCTTTCTATTTCTGAAAAACCTGGCCGCAATTCTGCTACGGTTTCGCCTGAACGAAATCGCATTTACGTGTTATGTCAAGAAGGCTTTTTGCAAGTAGGTCTGCAACGTTTTGTGCGAAATATTACTCGTTTTCTCTGGTTGCGCGATGTTAGTCTTGAAGTGACAGACGACAATATTTATGTTTCTGTCGCGGTCCGTTCGGATTTGTTTCTGGTCCATTTTGCTGGACGCCACCATCAAGCATCATCTCGGTCAGAGAAAAACTGACGTTTCTAAGGACATATCCTCCAATTTGTATATTGATAACGTATTATCATGCGTTAACCACCTAAAAGCTTCCAAGTCGTACTATATTGAAGCTAAAAGCACATTTTCCCCGATTTGAATGAACCTTCGACAATGGTTCACGAATAGTGATGAGTTTAAACAATTCATTCATTTAAGAAATGCATTGGATGTTGGAGATAGTAAAGCTAAGGTGCTCGGGCTCAACTGGAAAACAAATTGTGACAACATTTTAGGTCTAGGCTTTAAAGCTCACACCGGGACACTTATTTCCAAGCGATCTGTTTGATTTCCGGCAACGCTAAAACGTTCAAAGCTTCTAGTGGCATCTTGAAATTTTTGTTTTGTTTAGCGTGGTACAAGACTTTTCGACGAATCATCATATTAGTTGGAAATTCATACCCGCCTTGTCACCGTTGATGGGCGGTATGCACGAGCATATGATCAGAACAGTGAAATGTTGCCTCCGCAAATTGCTTTGTAACCAGCATCTCACTTTAATTCTGTTACAGTCCGTAGTGCAGGAGGTATCGTCAATCGTCAACTCACGGCCACCAATTCCTTCTGATTCAAACGCTGGTGACGTAGCTGTCTCTCCTCTCCATTTTCGTTTGTAACACAGTAAACCATTCGATGCCATTGATGTTCATGATATTAACGCTGATGAGCTGGTAAAGTTATGTAAGTAATGGGAGCGGTATATAATTTCTCCCTGGGTAAAGGGTCGAAAATAATTGAAAAAATTTTGGCACGGTTGGCATAAAGAATATTTGTCTGTTCTGCGGGAACACACGATAAATCAAATGGGCCAACATGGTGCAAGCTCCTACCTCATTGCAATCGGTGACATAATGCTTGTTAAAGAGCCAACTTCTAGAATTTATTGGTAACTGGGGAAGATAGTGAAATTACACGACAGCTTTACCGCTTGCATGCGTTCTGCAACCGTTAAGCTAGCAAATAAGGTTACAGTTAACTTGTTCAATTAAACTTTTGTACCCTATTGAGCAGAGCCACAAGTGCATTAGCGGTGACGTGAAACGGAATGGAAGTGTTCTATTATCACCGCGACTTGATCGCAAAGGCGCAGAAATTGCGCACCGTAAAATCGCGGAACAAGTGACAATTCTAAATTCCAAATGACTAGTGACAGTCTTAATCATTATAAACTGTATTTTCAGTGATATTTTCAGTGTTTTCGGTATACATTATTATATAGACAATAGTGATATATTGTCACACTGACATCGATTGCCAAATGTACTATTATCAACAGTACAAGGCCAAAAAATGCTGTATTCGGTTCAACAAATTTTTTACTATGCCGCGCTTCTTGTAAATCGTTATGATAATGTAGCTAGACGTCTTTGCTGTAATGACAGTGTATGCAACGACCCAAATAAACTCGTTAGTTGGTGGGGATCACAAACAGTACATTTGAATATCAATCAAACTTCAATCAAACTGGGTCTTTGCCACCAAGGATGTCTACACTGCTATTACTGCTTTCCTTGTCTAGTCACAATGGGCTCTTTTTGCGACAAATTGGTCCAACTAAAGGACGATTTTGGATAAAATATCAATTTTATTCCTGCTGGGAATTATTTTGTGTTAGATACAAGTCTTCGACACGTTTAAAATTCGTAATTTTACTGGAAATGTTTAACTAGGGGCAAATCTATACGGCAGAGTTTTAACGCAAGTATACCAGAAATGGTACTGCGATTTGCCGATCGAAACATCCTTGCCATTGTCCCAATTGCTTCAAACTGTTCCGTTGGAACCAATTTCAACACCTCCACAACATGAATTTAATGTCATTATAATTAGCGATTCTTGGTTCCGACAGGTTCGGTCTATCGAGGGCGGAAGGGTATTTTCGGTTGGGGGAGGGCGTCGCAGTGACGTCATTCGTAAGGTTGGCCATCAACACATTCACTTGGAGCAATACCGTTTTGTAATTGCCAATTCTGGAACAATAACTGCCGGCGCCCTCGCCATTCCTGGAATTAACAACAATCGCTGGCTTCTTTGCGGACAATGCTGTCAGTGCTCCAAAACACCAGTATACAAGTCCTTATCAACAGTGTTGCCGTTCTGCCAAATCCCAAACGCTCGCCAACATAACTTACTTCTCCAAAAACACTTGCGAAAGCTTCTCGAACACGATAATCTCACCTGGTTAAAATGCAAAGATCCCCAGTGGCTGCAGTTTTATGTTGACGATCATGATAACTAAATCAATTCAATGTTTCCAGCCATGATCGATTCCATTTATCCCATGCTGGGATCAAGCGGTATTGGCGACGTTACTGCGAACTGTATCCTCAACTCACACAACTTGGGTTGCAGCTTTGTAACATACCAGTTTATGCCGACGACGACGGTATGTGTAACTTGGACTAGGCCTGTGTTGTCATAGTCCAACGTATTTCACTATTTTTGCTGCTGTTCATTGTCATTTGCCATTCATTCCGTACTTGACCAGCGTGGTTAAGGTCATTATATTAATTGTTTTCATTTAAATATTTGTTTTTCATCAATATTGCCCTTTCAGTTCAAATTTGTCACATCGGTCGCACCCTTGGTAACTCGACTGTAGGAGTTAGTGTTCAATCAAGTCTTCTCCATTCAACTAGTTCAAATGCTTTCAAATTTTAGCGGTTTCAATGGTAAAGCATTTGCCGATGTGGTTAGAGGTCGCTGCTTTTTGACAATAATGACTTTCGATTAGAAATGAAATTGGCTGATATGATAATTTTAAAAGCTTTGAACTATTGGACTGTTCGGAACCTTTTCGGTCGGAGTGTCAAGCCGTTTTATACGGTTGTTTGTAGTATTTATTGTGGAAGTCAGACTAGTTTACGAGACTAGATGGGTTTACATAACTTGTTACTGAGAGGCGGTGTATTTGCAAAAGGTATTCAGAGTAGATTTATAGCTATAATTGCGTTTCTGTACGACGGTAGGAAGGAAATATATTAAAACAGCTTGAAGAAAATAACAGTTGTCAATCTAGAATTTTGTGTATGAGCTGTAACAAATCGCAATAGTATATCTTGGTTTGATAGAGAAATTAAAAATAATTATATACTTCTTGTTATCCATACAGTGCGTTTATTAATACTACTACTGCTGCTACATTACTAGTGATTCTGGCGATGTGGTGTTCTTTTAAAAGAAAACAGTTTACGAAGTCTGCACACGAGGTGCACGTTAAACTGCAAACATTCTATATTTATTGCACAATGTTTTTATATTCATATCAAACACGCAGGTGTTGCAGAAAACGATAGCTATTGATTAATTTCGACAGTTTTTGACCGTTCACAAATTAAACTTTCTGTTTTCTGTAGTTAGATGATATAAGATATAAAATATTATTTATATAGTTCCAATTAAACGATGAAATAATCACTTTTTAGTATTATATTATAGATTGCATCGTTCAACGTTCACATAAAATTATTAATTTCTGTTAATGTAACAGATGTTTTTCAAATTTCAAAATCGATTTCAAACAATGGTCGAGCTAATTTTGTTGTTTAAGTTGTAATGATATTCGGTGTCGATACATAAAATATTCCTAATTTATTCAGTTTGAAATGTATGTAAATGTAAATACATTGCCTTGTATTAAAAATTATACGATATATTTTACATAATGCTTATGCCTTACAGTCCACGCATTTTAAATGCACTCGTGTATAGCAGTATAATAATATTTTTATATTTATAATGCAGTTCAAAGTTTGAACTTACATTTTGTCCAAACTTTCATCAAATTTTGATCAAAATTTGATCAAAAATTTGAATGTAATTTGCAATGGAAAAATATGGCAAACAAACATCATTCAAATTTTGAGCTCAAAATTTGTCAAGTTCTATTCCTCTGCCCTGATTGGCTACAGCAAGATGCTAGAAATATTTGAACAGTCCTCACGCGTTCAATTTCAGCAAAATGACAAAAACCTTTCAAAATTTAACCAAAGTTTGAGCTCAAAATTTGATCAACTTTTGAGCTCGAAATTTGAGCCAAAAATCTAACATGTGAACCCAGCTTAAGCATGGCTGCTCAAAATAAGTTGCGGTCCATAAACGGATGCCACCGGTAACACCCCCTACTCCCCAACCCTCGACCGCATACATCTCACACCTATGGGAACGCTCACAATTTTGAATTTTTTAATCACCTCGACCCGAGTGTTTAAATTTGCTTTCAAAAAGTACTTGAAATATTTGACACATATCGACTTGCCTAGGTCTTCTGATGTCTTATATATAAAATATGTGCTACAAAATGACTAAATATAGGCCCCTAACATCATAGTTAGGGTTGAGATACACCGTAACACGTGCAAAACCGCAAATCAGGAGTTTCAAATTTTAACAACTATTTAGGAAAACTAATTATATAACTAGGTAGTGTTTTCAAGATTTACATTATATAACAGTAAAAAAGTTTATGTCGAAACAAGGTTAATTCTGAATTCTGAAAACCACTGGCTTACTATCTCTATTATGTTCTATATTAATAGCACTTCCATAGTTATCATCACGAAGGGGTGAGCTGATCAAAATTCATAAATATTTACTATAAAAACTATATTAACATAAAGTTTACTCGCGCATAAGCCAGAAAGAGCCTAAAGTTTTCTGATAGGGATCAAACTATAGCGCACCTATCCGTGCCAGAGGATGTCGGATATGCTAAAAACTAGCAGACCGCACATTTGTCTAATCTGAAGAA
This sequence comes from Trileptium ribeirensis, assembly GCA_030248225.1. Lineage (NCBI taxonomy): Eukaryota > Metazoa > Nematoda > Enoplea > Enoplida > Thoracostomopsidae > Trileptium > Trileptium ribeirensis. The sequence continues at coordinate 38,823 of JASANE010009842.1, forward strand.
GCTACATATACATGGATTTTCTGTGTTTATGGAATATTCGATAACGATTATGAACTGGACTCAAAAGACATCCTCAATGATATTTCTTAATCGGGACACGAACAACGTATTGTTAAATATAGGGTTCATAAATTTTACTGTCCTGCTTGTTCTGAACATAGTGTTACATTTTAAAACATTTTAAAATTGTGAAAATGTCGATATTCCTGTCAAAACAGCAACTGTTACGTTGTTCTTAGTTAGCCTACTCTTTTACGTAGACATTGTATACAATTTATTCACTTTATCAGCCTTATAATTATGCAGGCGAAAAGCCAACTATGACAACTGAGCTAAGGATTCTTAGATGTGTAATATAGGCGTATTTTTTCTCACAGAGGTAGTCTGGGTAACAACACTAACTCATTGCCACCAGCTGAGCATTTGATAAACAAACATTCAAACCACGACAGTTACCTATTGTAAAATAATATCTGTCTGGCTGTGGTTTTTACGAAGCAGGACGTGTATGTGTGGCCAGAAAATAAAGTTGGCCTGAAAGGTGGATGTTTATTATAACTTTTTGAGTGATTACATGAAAACGATATTAACTTTTTCATAGGCTTGCTATAACTCGCATTAGAGTAGTTGTTCGTGTTGTAAATTATCATTTTAGACACCGAGGCCCATATCGCGGTACGCAGCGCCATGCCCTCCAGCATTTCAAAAAGCGACAGTTTATCTGCCCCTGCAATTAATAGAGGGTCATCGTTCCCCCCCGCGAAATGCAGAGAAACGTTTGTTTCGTTGTAAAATGCAATGAGTCAGATGACTTTTTCGCCATTAGCTACATGGGAACTTTAGACCTGACATATATACGTAAGGTGAAGTATGTTACTCTTCAGATAATATCAGAAGCTCTTGATAAATACAAAAACTGATCTGGATGAAATAGTAGTACTAACAACTACTAAGCATCATAGTGTTCAAAAATCTTTGAATTCGCTACTCAGTTTGGTACATGATCAGCTACATTATTTTAAGAATCTCTCCTAGACCCACAGCCAGCACGAAATTTCTCAAATTGGGAAAAAGTGATAAAATCTTGGTACATTGGACTCAGCTCGATTCTACTCTGATTCCCTAACTTAACTTATCTTATGCTTACTACTAGACATGTTGACGGTGATGCAACCATTCTTACCTGTGCAGAACTACAACTATATACATGCCACTGTGTGACTTCATATATATATATATATATATATATATATATATATATATATATATATATATATATATATATATATATATGTGCTACTATTGATGAAAGCTTTGCACAAGGGCCATACATGACGCAGTGTATAATATATCATTTTAAATTTCCAAGTATATGTGAATTGTTCTATCTGGACAGGCTAAACTATTCCCGTTTGAATTTCAGACTTCAAAACATGAAACAAATCCTATGTGATGTAGTCACAGGAAAGCAGCTTAAATTCTCGTTAAATTATACTGCATTACAATGGTTTGAGTTTATATTTTTGTTCGGTTTCAGTTGTATTTTGTGCGACAATATTAGTATTCATATTCACATTGAATATATATCCCACACATATTTTAAAAAGTAGGCTCTGAAAATTTCAAATCTTTTAGGTTAGGGATTGGAAACCCAGGAGAAAAAAATTCTGCCATAAAAGTGACCGAATTAGACGTTTTCTGAACCAACTCGTCGAGTTTATTATTGCTATATAATTATTGCTGTAACTTCAAAATCGGTGAATTTGGGGTTGTCGGGCAAAGCGAAAAGACTCAAAATTTCAACATTAGGAAACAAATTGTGCTAATGTATTCATGCATGAATGATAGCAGTGTGTAAAATTAATTTGTATCATTACCTTAGTTTATTGCAAGAAATTATTATAAAAGCCAGCATCACCTGCTTTTCCAGCTAAATAACCGAATCGTTACTTTTGAAATTTTAGTTTAGCGGCGTCAAATTTCACCTCACAATTCGGAAAGACTTATGTTAGACTAAACTTTCTATGCGCCCTCCAATAATCCTCTTTTATCATTCCAAAAAAATCGGTAATGGAACATTTATTGGCGATCCATCTTCAAACGGTTCAAAAACATTTGAGTCACGAGTTTAAAAGCGTACAAATAATGTGGAACATTTTAATGAAATTGTTAAGGTGTTGTTGAACATACTTTTACGGAATTTTAATTTGAGACTTGTCATTCGGTAACAGCATAGCATCCGACCTCAAATTTTGCTAGCGAACAAACATGCAGACTATGTAGAGCAGCGCATATCGGTTGTTGTTCGCGAATATGAATAAGTTATGCGAGTGCGATATTTAATCCAATTTAATTAGAATAACGCAACATGTCACTGTTCGCGAACAGACGACCCTGCTTTGTTGTTCGCGAACATGACTGCATTATGCGAGATTTAATTTGATTTAATAAGAATAATATTAAACGTAACTATTAGCGAACAGAAGAGCGTATTTTGTTGTTCGCGAACACTACGTTGTGCGTTAGTTACCATTATATAATTACTTATCACATTCCTTTTAATATACTTTATCAATAAACTTTGCCCTAATGTTTGCGAACACACTATTTGGGAGTTCTGATCTTAAACGTAAGCATTTTATACCCAATTCCGTTTTTGCAAAAAATTTGTTTTGTTAAAAATTGTATTTAAATTTGGCGATGACGAATGTACTTGTTCGCGAACTAATTTGTGCAAGGGTATAGCAGAGGTTCGCGAACATATCTGTTAAGACCTTTACGAGCAAGCAAATGTGTTTTGTAACGTGAAAGTGACTTGGTCGATGTATTTCGAGAACGTTGACTAGTGCAAAGATACATTTTTGAAGAGTTATTGAACCATCCGGGTACGTATTTAAACGGATGAGTATTTAGTTCGACAACAAAATTGAATTTTGCAACACGAAATCGAAATTTGACTGAATATAGTTCGCGAAAAATCGATGGAAAAACCGCAGTTTGTTTCATAACAACGGATTGCGGTCCCCGATCGCTTTTTGCAAAACAGGATTCCGGCTGGGCGTATTTTATGTTTACTGGCCCATTAGTTTATTGAAACAAATTTTCAAATTCTAATTAAATGTAGCTTTTTGCCACGACCTTTTTTTGTATTGTTATAGAAAAGTTACGTTATGTTTTACTGAGCAACATAATAAGTGAGCGTGATTCTACGTATTGTTTTTAAAAATCCCGAAAATCTAAGCAGTGGCAAAAGTATTCTGAGATTATTTAAAAAAGCAGTCCAAAGGCTACTAGTGAATCTTTAATTTGACTTTATACTAGTGCCACGGAGCAGATATGCCAATCTGGAAAATTGTTGTGAAGAAACCCTAGCCAGTTCTCGTGGGAGGCTAATTTTCTGGCCTGAAGTTGCTAAATCGATTTACACATAAGTTAGGATAAGGTTGGACAGTCAACAGCAATAAAGCCTACCGCCAAGGTCTTGATCCCAACCAAACGTCAAACAACACATAGAGTTTATTGCAATGATTATAGATTGTATCGGATAGACACACCTGTCCAAAAATTTGAATTTTCTTTAATGCATACACTATGTATATAGCTTAAAAATAGCCATTTATATTAAGCTTTAAGCGTGTTAACATTGCTTGCGATCCGATACGACCAAACTCAATACCAACCGTGTATTATATATATGTATAGGATGTGTATTTTTCACACTACTTCACTCGAATCCGATAGTTGTACATTCTGTAACGTATCTGGTCGAACTCTAATAGGGTCGGATTTGGACGTGAGAGCGTCGGATACAATTTAAACACTCTACATGCAATACCCATCGGGTCGCATCTGAATGGATCAGATAATATCGGGGCAGTGTGAACACGCCCTATCGCAATTTGAAAATGCCTTATTTGGTATGGAAATTTTCTGCTCTAGAACAGGCCAAATCATTTCAATCGTTAGTTTGAATTAAGACAACCCTAAACGAAATGTTATTAAAGTTTTCCGCTGAACTCACATTCTTGATTTCAGTAATGTAATAAGTGTAGGGTTCGGCACCGATCGGAATCTTCGTTGGACGGCAGCAGTTTTCAGCCGGCTCTTGTGTACCTGCAGATAGGACCCCGCCAAATTTAAATTTTGCAAACTTTTTCTCTGACGTTTTATTAAAGTGCTAAATTATTTTGGTGTTGATGATACGCGAAATGTTATATTACAGATTTAGGGCCTTCCAATATCACTAGGTGCTTCGCACAGACCGCTGGGTTTCTACATTTCGCGGTAATATGGTCAACTTGAAGCCTGCGTGATGTACCATAATGTGATCTATGCTTCTGTAATTCCGCTCGTTAATATTTGTGAACACACACAGTCACGACTTTGGCATATAAATTCGTCGTTTACCAAATCATATCAATAGAATAAACGACATAGCAAAGTCTTTAATCACCTTTTATTAGTGCCATGTTAGTCCCATAAAGATTTTATATGTGTGGTGTGTGTATCATTTATGCGCGTTGGATCAAAACCGACTCCGCATGAAAAAATGTTGCCGGCGAGAGGTGAACGCTCACCTTCTATACTAGTAGTGCTTGTCAACATGCTAGAAAGTCTTAGACGTTTTAACAAGCGCGTCCTACATTACATTGCGGGTGATTTGGACTGTGGAGCGAGTTTCACAAAAAGGTGTTAGTCTTAACGATATGCAACACGCGTAGAAAATAATTAACAGCAATAAACCAGGCAAACGTTCAAAAATAAAACACGAAATGCTAGCTATCCTAATTTCACGGTTAAAGTAAGCATAACGGTTACAAAACCACTACAGTTTTAGAACGATCGGATTGAATCACCCTTTATATCCTACCACATGCGTCTTTTTAGTTTGTTCAACCACTGGAAAAATTATAAACATTGCTGCAGCAGTTGTTTAGTTTACTCAAATCTTGTGATGACAGAGCAAAAGAACAATTAGTGGTTGCTATGACCTTGGTAAACCCAACGGTAACAAAAATATAAACCACACAGGCCACCAACAGCGCAATTCGTCTGCAATTTGAATGTACAGAGAGCACTTTGTACTTCATGCTCATGCTTATGCAGCTGTATAATTTGAATACATTTCGTAGGTTAAAACACTAAGCCCTTATATATTTATATTGTTGTACAATATGATACTACATTGTCGCTGGACATACCAGAATCGCTTTGATAAGAGAACTATAATAATGGTATGAAGTAACTGAAATTAATGTTTACTCTTAAAACGACTACTGGGTACATGAATGTTCTGTGAACTCTAACATTATTAAGGGGGCTTGGCAATTATGAAGCTCAAAAACAACCACGCCGAAGTTCATCGATCGCAACGTCTTAAAACCCTACCGAAAACTTTTTCCTACTGGAAATATATCAAATATCTACCAACAGCTATCTACATGGCCGTATCGAAGCTAATTGAAAATGTCCTGTTTTATCTTAATAAACTTATTGTTTCTCAAGAAGACGTGAATGGCGCTGATTCAAGATTTGATCAACATATTGAACAAACAATAAATAATATTAACTGTTATATTTTTCAAAACGATTCTATGAATAGCGCTGATAATTGCTGCTTTGATGCGTGGAATTATAAAGATCACAAATGTGACATTCATTTGGCTGAAAATGGAGCATTCAACCAGTTGGAGACTTCGTCGTATAGCGGACAACGACTGATCGACATCACTGAAGATAGCACAGCAATCGTTCACAAATTATATCACAGCGAGATTACCAAAGCTATTCAATGTGACGAGCAAACTTGGTTATTACTCGATCAGCCAGTTGAGTATGACACAAAAAGCGCTGCAACGAAAACAGTCTTGGCCGGCAATAAAGAAACAAATTTCGAAAATTCTGCACTATTCGTTCAAGCAGCTGATTATAATGCAGGAACTACTTGGCCGGAAGCAGTCCTGGCCAGTAACAGAAAAACAAATTTCGAATGTGTTGCAAAGTCTGCACTGCTCGATCATCCAAATGAACATTGTGCAGAAAGCACTCTGGTCGGAAGCAATCAAACTAGTTTCGAACGTGCTACACAGTCCGCAGTGTTCGATCAGCCAGCTGAATTTGAAGTAGGTCCCACACGACGGGAAACAGTCCTGACCAACAGTAACGATATAAATTCCGCTAGTGCTTCAGAGTCTACTCTGTCACGATGCAACAACGTGGGTTTCCTATCATGGGTTAGTTATACACACTTCCGCATATATAATAGCTCACGTTTGCTTATATTGGGTTATTTTTGTCACATTCGCATTTGCATTCTTGTCACACAGCTCTAACATCGCTTTCGATCTGACTACTAACGGTGCGTGCGTAACTTTACTATTACTTAGCACTGCAAGTTTATGGTTTTGAATCGAAGGAAACTCAACACCGAGCTACATATTTATTACTAATTATGGAGACTAGTGACGAATCCAATTTTTAGTCTCGCGCGTAATGCTCGCCTAGTCCGTCCAAAGTGGCGACAACCATATGATGCGAAACGAGTTATAAAATCTGCTGCGCTCCTTGGCGTCAGCACTGTGAACTTAATTCTGGAATAAATGCATGATTGATCGTCATATCGACTTTACACTATCGTGACCCATGTCAACTTTAGGGGCCGAAGGATAATGCATGCCATGTCTTTCTTGATATACTAAGCCTAAGCCTTAGTTTTAGCCTAAGCTAAGGTCCCTATATGAGCCATGTACTACTCTTAAGCCCAAGTCGGGGGCTGCCCCCCCCAAACCTTCGCGAGCAATACGTAACTGAACGAAGAAGACTACATAC
>JASANE010009843.1:0-17017 GCA_030248225.1 Trileptium ribeirensis
CTGAGTCATTTATTTTTATACTATTCTCATTCGGATGTGCTTCCACTGACCTTTGTCATAATGCGAGTATTTACCTTGACACTGCGTCAATACTTGGTTTCCTTTGAGTATTCTAAGTAACCGCGAAGGGCGTAAATAAAATGTTGACCGTGCCGTTCTTGGTACACTTGAACGTTAGGTCCGTATATGAAACATAGACATAGCATACACCGGGGCCGTCGTCCTTCGAACCCCCAAGTTTGAACTGTTCCCTTTTCTAATGTCGTAAGGTAACGCCCCTATGGGTTGCTAGGGCCAGGATGCACATAATCGCATTCTTAGCCACTGCATACTGTTTTGACACACTAAATTACAAACATTCCGCTACATGTCGCTGGACACACATTCCCTATTAATTTATTGTTGTCTCCGAATTTGAAAATGTTTACTTGCAACCAACCAGTGAATGTTATTGACCAACAAATAAGCTCTAACTACTACCAGTGGGCCACGTTGTGGTTTATCAAAATATTACTTTCAGGTAATGTGAATATGATAAGTAAATGCGGCGTTTACGTTATAAAGGACCCCCATGTGAAAGTTTTGTCCCCAATGGTCTAGATCAGACCATCCAGTGGTATACGGTATATACCTAATACTATAGAATGCAACAGATGGTGTACCGGACACCATCAACTTAATTATAGTGGCTAAATCTACCTAATGTTTATTACTGACGGTGTCAAGGACACCATCCAAAAACACATTATATAATGCGTGTAAATAACAGCCTGGTGTAGCTAACACCATATAAATTTTATTGTGTGGTGTACACCATACTATTACCTAAGCTACACTACCTATGTCTACTATCATAAAATACAATGACAAACACCATGTGTGAAAGACAACATATATTTGATGGTGGCAGATACACTGAGGGTGGACAAAACTTTCACATGGGAGGTGCTTTATAACGTAAACGATACATAATTACGTCCTCGCATCTCACGCACAAAATAGCGTTCGCGAACAACAAAACACGGTCCTCTGTGGACGAACAGTTGTGTTTAATATTATTCTTAGTTAAATCGAATTAAATCTCGCATAACGCAGTAATGTTCGCTAGCCACAAAACACGGTCGTTTGTTCGTGAACAGTGGAGTGTTATATTATTCTTATTAAATTAGATTAAATATCGCATAGATTATTCACGTTCGCGAACAACAATCGGTACGCGCTGCGCTGCTTAGTTGCATGTTTGTTCGCTAAAAATTGAGGTCGGTTGCTAAACTGTTCCTAAATGACAGGTCTCAATTTAAAATTATGTAAAAGCATGTTAAACAGCTTAAACAATTTCATTTAAATTTTCGGTAACAGATTCATACGCTTTGAAGCTCGTGACACAAACATTTTTAAACCTTTTGAAGATGCATATTGGATCGCCTAAAAAGTGCTATAGCCGATTTTTTGGGAATTACTAAAGGGGATTGTTGCTGGGAGCATGCAAAGTTTAGTCATGCATTATGATTTCCAACGTTTGTCAATCTTCGCTATATTTAAAACACATTAGAAGTTCCTGTTTCAGCGATTTCCGAAGTTTGGGCTTTAGCAAGGAAAACGAGGTCTTTTCTTTTAACACCCAGCCCAAAATCGGTCTATGATGTTGGTAATATTTGACTCAGCTCGACGAGTCCATTCATAAAATAGCGACTTGGGTCACATTTACGACCGAGATTTTGTTGTAATTTTTGTGTGAACCAACCCCAAAATTTTCTAAAAAGTATAATTTTAATAGCAATCGAACAGCATTGACGAGCTGAGTCGAATGGTGATTTAAGACATTCTCCACAAGGTTATTCTGGAATGCGTAATTAGAAGTAAGATTTTACATGAGCTATAAATTTCTGATTGAGCTTCGGTCGCTTCTGGTAAGGTCATTGGGTTGAATGACAATGGCAAGCAGTGTACAAGCAATTCTGAAAATTTTATCCCATGTTTTTGAGAGCAATTAATCTTATAGAAACAGATAGTAGCCGTATTGAAGAATTGTGTAAAAAAGTCGACTGATTCACGAGTTAGCAGATAAAAAAGTGTAATTTTAGCTTTGTAATGTGGTTTTATAGCTGATTCCTTAATAAAGAGTCAATTGCTTGAAAATTTAACAACGTACTTCTGTCAGCGTAAAATTCATATACAGTATATATTTCAAATCAAATCAACTATTTCCAAATAGACGGTAGCGAAGTTTGAACAAAAACAGAGCTGCAAGTTTTTAGCAGGAGGAGGATTTTGCTATGATATTCGCATATTTTACGACATTTCTATCCGAATGGAACATAATCTAGAAAATTATAAACTTAATTGTGCAGCCAATCGCAAGTTATAAGTGGCAACAATACATACATAACAGGCCCGTTCCGGCCTCGTTACGAGCGTTTTCATGATTCCAGCTCCAGAATGGCACAGAACCAAGGTGAAAAATAGACTGAGTAATCATTGTTGGTTTTATGAAATATATCATTCATGGTTCCTTTATAAAAATGTTATGAATTTTACCGTACATATCGTTTATGGTTCCTTTTATAAAAAGTTGTGAATTCTGCCGTATATATTATTTATGGTTCTTTTTATAAAAATGTAGTGAACTATGCCGTATATCACTTATGGATTCTTTTATAAATATGTAGTCAACTATGCCGTATATCATTTATGGTTTATTTTATAAAAATATTGTGAACTGTGTTGTATATATCACTTACGGTTTCTTTTATAAACAAATGTTGTGAATTATGCCGTATATATCATTTGTGGTTCGTTTTATAAGAATGTTGTGAATAATGCTGTACATCATTTCTGGTTCCTTTTATAAAATGTTGTGAACTATGCCGTACATGTCATTTAGGGTTCTTTTTATAAAATGTTGTGAATTATGCCGTATACATATATATCTGACATTATGCTTGTTGAATTCTTACCGGGATGAGTGTTGTTATTTGATTGAATTAGAGTGAATTAAGCTGTTTCAAGCAACGCGTAAGACTGAACATGGATCCCCCTACCGACAGAAACAGGGAATCACGCCGAACCCCAATCAGCCGCCACTATACGTTAAATCTTTGACGGTTATGACCGTCCGGGAATAGGAGGCCCCTGGCGGCGCGTTCAAGTTAACGAGTTTATTAAGACAGAAATCAAAAATATTAAGTCTACTTGGTTTTAGCGATACTTTAAACAATGGTCACGGAAAACAACAAGTCGCAACAAGCGGAAATCATACGCTCGATAGCCTTCGCGATCATACGGGACGACGGATGTCGGGTTAATTTGACAGCCCGTCACCGTCTACTGTACCAGGATCCGGAAAATAACCGGAGCAGGCTGGTAGAACACTTTGGGGAACTGTGGTCGGATATCAAAATCGCCCCGGACAATGCCTGGACCCCGCTTGTAACGTGTAGAGACAATCGCTACTTACGCTAAGTTGGATTGTCAAAGCGGGACGTGCCACTGGGACGACTATTTCAGGTGAAATCGCCCCGTTTCCTTGGCTCCCCCGTTGTAACATGTGACTGATGCACATCCCCAACTTTTTTTATCCTAGTTGTTCCCCCTATTCCTGAACCGGTGCCTGCGACCCCTCGTTTTGTTCATCGTGACTGTACAAGTACAAGACGTCGAGTGTAACGATACCCGGCGGGCGTCGCTCCGCCCAACCGTTAATGCAGGGGAACCCGTTAAAGCTCCCCATACGTATATACAGCGGAACCCATAGCTACTACGTCCTTCCCCCTCGTGTTTGGTATCGATCGGCCCCACTTTTCGTCCTGGAACCGAATTTTACCCCAGCCCCTCGAAAATCCCCCGAGATTCCCCTTTTCCCGCCTTCCTTCCCACACCCTCCTCGTGTCCTCGCTGTCCTTTCGTCTTCTAGTCCTCGCTCTCTCTAACCGACGCGTTTGGTCGGCTGTTTTTGTTGTTGTTATTGTTGGTGTGTTGTGCGTGTGTGTTTATGCTGAGCGACCTTTCTATCGCTCAGGACGCCATCATGTCTAATGTGTGTTGTGTGTGTTTGTACATGTGTATTGGTGTGTGTAGACATATATCTGTATATATGTATATATTGTTAATATGTATGTATTGACCAGTTTGGAGTACGTTAGGGTTTGCCCCGTCTCGGGCCCCGAGACGGCGTTTTCCCGTCATCGGTTCCCCCCGGCGAGACTTTGAAACATAGGTAGTCGCATGAAGATGGTAAATTAGCTCGATTCTTTCCGATGGTTTTAGATGTCCTCATGAGCGAGGGTCATCTTCCAAGTTAAATTTGGCTTAATTAGGAGGGCGGCAAGTCGAAACCATAAAGGCGACGCATCAGATGGGGCCGCCAAACAGTTGGCGCTTCATCCGATTGCTGGTCGTTGCGTGGGACGACGAGTTGGCGGCCCGAACAATGGAAAACGAGCAAATAAATTCAAAATCTTTGGAGATCGAATGTCCCGAAAGTCGTCGATGTTGACCCAACCACTCTGGGACAGGAAACTGAACAAACAAGATTCAAATTTTAACGAACATCCGGCACTAATTGCTGGAAGTTGAGGTTTAACAGCTCAAATTTCATGAGAAAAACGGGGTAAAAGTCGCAGATGGTCAACTTCCGAGTACTCGGAGGGTTCAAACTTGATGTCGGCAAATCTAATTAAAGCCGACTCTCTCTAAGGATATCGACGGCTTACGGTAGCCGGCAAAATTTGAATTTCCGGAAGTGTCCCCAATTGGACACTGAACGAGAACCCGAAAAAAGTGGGCGGACGACGATGAACGACGATTGGGTGGCGACAAAATTGCCATCCTTAAGTGCAGGCGAAAATTTCGAGGTTACGACCAACGCGTCGAATCTTGGAATCAGTTGGATTTCGACAGCGCGGAGTTCGGTCGACTTTACTGACCGGCTCCGACGCATTTGATTATTGTTTGCGGTTTTTATTCGGCTCTGTTTTTATTCTTCTCGCTTTTTGCTTTGGATCGACGCAATGGGCTGAGGATTTTCCGCGAAGATACACACCTCGCGAAGGGGCTTCAGCTGGTGCTGCCCCAGGGATCGACGTTCGTAAGTGTTTGAAGGTCTAGTGGATGCAGGGGTTTAGTTTCTTTGCCGAATGAAGAGTAACAGGCCGTTCGTTTAGGCATCTCATGAACGTAGCGCGTCTCTCGCCCCTAGGTAGAATCATTCGTGTTCGGGTTTCGCCCACCCCGTCCCGTCAGGAATGCTACGCACAAACTTAACTGGAATCAACCTTTTAGAATCGAGTTCCGATGCAGGAGGCATTAAGCGATTTAGGGTACACCCGTACAGAGCGCTGTGAGGACTAGTCAACCAAGTCGAAGTCTGTCTGATTCCCCGTGGTCTTAGGTAGGGCACAACAGAATGGACGCTTCTCGTCCAGATTTTTACATGACTTGCCGCTTTTGAGTTAGGATTGTCGAATTTTCCTGAGCCGACCACGGTAAAATTTCTTTAACGTGCACGCCACAAAATAGAGACTTATTCAATGATTTGTGTTGATGGTTTTCCAAATTTGTAGCTTAGTGGATTGTTCAACGCTCATGCCGTGTTTGAACTTGAACAGAAGCGCAGATTAGGGACGGGGGATTAGCCTCCGTCGGGCTTTAGAAAGCCCTTAAAATTTCTTTTATTCTACTGCGCTAAGAAAATTTGGAACACAAAAGACGGATCAAATTCTAGGTAAAGAATCTTGAGCTTAAGGTGTTTGCCGTTCCCCAGGGAACGTTAATAAGGGCTCATATCGGTTTTGTCTGGCTCTCGTTTTACAGCATATCGGTGTTCGGACTAATAAAATCTCGCAGAGATATCGCTCCAGTTTGAAAGTAAACGTTGTAGGTATCACAAGTAGGAATGCATCTCACTCTGACAACCGACCGAAAAATGCCAGACAATATCGCATTCCCCAAAACTCCCCAGTACACGACCGAGGGGGCGAAGCCCCTCGCCGACTCGAAATTCCGTTCGCCACAGCTGATGCTGCGTACGGACCGTTTGATATTAAAACTTCATTTTGGTGCACTCTGAAATAGGCCACTGCAACGATCAAATTTACGAGTGTTCAGCATAGTGTAGCAACATGGTTTTCTCTCGAGGCCAATGTCTACAAATAAGCATGGTTAAATAGGCCGAGGTCTGGCACTATCGCAGTATTCAATTAAAGCCTTTGCGGGAGGAACACTTCGTGCCCCCGCAATTAAAATAAAATTAATTATTTCCAATTTCAATAAAGAAAACTACCGGACTCGCCCTGGCCATTTAGGCCCCGACTTGAGCAAGTGCAAAACCTCGGTTTCTTTTTGGAAATTGGAAATTACTCGTCACTCTAGGTGACCCGCTTTAAGGAGCAGTCTTCGAAGCACACTAGGGCCCCTGCTTATTGCGCTGCATAGCTGATTAATTCGCCGCCATTAAGCTGAAGCAGGGATAACCGCCCCTAGCCCGCAACATGCGGATAGCTGCACGCTCTGTCCCCATTTCTTTCTCTAATACCGCTCGCCCCTATTCTGCAGTATTGACCGACAGCAGCAAATTACTACTGAGCCTTTTTTACGATTTTAACACAAACGATAACTGAGCAGGAACACTCGTCCCCTGATAAATCTTGATTATTCCAATAAACTTTGTATTGTAGGCATCGTGTTCAGACTCGACTTACTTCGAGACGATAGGGATTCTTCTATGGTTTGTCCACTCGGACGAGCAGGCACTGCCCGTCACGGCTTGGGAGTGAGAATGTCGCAAGCCCTGGCGTGCATGGCCTTCTGTCATATCTATTTCTTTTTGTCACTGTAGCCAAGGGACAAAATACTAGGAAAACGAACACAAAACTCAATCCGTTCCTGGCAATACCTCAAAAAAGTTCACTAGGAATTTACGTTATTCACATCTATATGGAATTTATTGAAAGGAGCAGACCACGCCATTGATAATCAGACGTTAAACTTCCAGGGCCTGTCGGAACCCTGTGTTGGCCACATAGGCTACAATGCTCTAGCATGGAGCATATTAAGAGCTTAATTAGGTAAATCAACGTGAGCCTCAAATTTATAAGGACATTTTCATCTTTTATTCTATCAGTTAACACAACTAATTAGAACTAAACAACTTTCGATGAGTCTAAGATAGGGAATAACGGCTAGGCTCCATCACCTGTGAGCAGATGTCGGTGCTAGCCTTTCTGGGGGACCTCAGAAATCATACCAGAAACTAGACACGTGCGCAACCAATCGGGCGGGGTCCGAACACACCCCGTGAAGCGCGCCTGCGGCATGCTAAGCTCCGTAGCTTCTTGTGTCTGACCAAGAATAGGGTCAAAATTTTAGCATTAACGGTCCTGCCCTTGAATTCCACTATAAATATATCAAAAGCAGGTATGATTGTCATCTGCTGTTTACCGATACCGACAGTCTCTGCTATGATATATACGCGGAGGATGTCTACGGTGACATGAAGGAGGGCATAGAATATTTTGACACCAGTGACTATTCACCCGATCACTTCCTATACTTTACCACAAACAAAAAGGTTTTGGGTAAAATGAAAGATGAAACTGCTGGGATTCCTATTGAAGAATTTTGTGGAGTGAAACCAAAAATGTACTCGTTAAAATGTGGAGGTGTTGAGAAAAAGAGAGCAAAGGGCGTCAAAAAACAAACACTCAAAAAAGCTATACATATGGATGATTACATCCAGACTCTAAGAAATACCACTAGACTTAGACATTTAATGAAAAACATTTCAAACAATAAACATCAACTGTATACGGTTGAGCAGAATAAGATTAGTTTGAGTGCTTATGACGATAAGAGGTATATTTTACTAGATGGGGTAACTTCTATTCCATACGGACATTGTGATATTATGGATTGTTCTGATTGATATTTTTACTTTGTATTTATATATGTATTTTATTGTATTTATAATAAAATTTAAAAAATTAGCATGAAATACATGAAAAGGATGCACATCCTATATTTTACAAGTTAATATGGATAACAAATCTGTGTCGTCTTCTGAATTTGTGGAGCAACAACCCGAAATATATCTGAAGCAAAATTTCTGTGGTAAAAGAATTGATTTGAAAAAAGTGATTGCAATAGTCGTTACCCTGCTTACAACAATTGCAATAGAGACTGGTTTTCTGGTTAACAAGCATGAAAAGAAGTCCTGTGTTGAAGGAATATCACTCAATGGACCGTTATGTTTCGAAGATTGGACAAAGCCTCGAATTGAATCTTGGTTTCCAGCTCGTGGTTACAACATTCATTGGGTCAATCGAGCAAGTGATAATCTACAATTTGAGAAATACTTCACCCTCCTCGTTCCATCAAACTGTTGAGTGAAAAAGTCGTCTATCTATTTGATGTATCTGAACATCTATTTCGAAGATTTGTGGTACCGTATAAGAATCTCCTCTTGCTGATTCAAACAGACGATACATACAAAGGATTTTATTTAACAAATTGAAATCTGGAATACTCCTTCATCGCGAAATTGTCAATTTTCAATCTGCAACGGGTCTTTGAAAAACGACTGTTTAGAGTAAACATTAGAAATGCTGACCTATTCCTATCACGCGCAAACGAAACATTTGGAGTATGAAAACAGCAGTACGTCGTGGTTTGTTGTGACAGAAGAACCGAGACAATGGGTGATTGAAAAATGCTTGACTGAATTTGATTATATAAAGTATATTGGAAACAATGAATATATAATGGAGAAACAATTTGATGATATTGTTGGTGTGGTAATGCCCTGTGGTATGTTAACACGTACAGTGAGGATTGTATATGATATTTATAAAGATAAGATTGTAACCAGTTACCCAATAAACATGAAAAGATAATAGCATCTTGTATATATTAATCATGAAGCTGGAAGATTTATATTACAACTTGAAAAGCCCTGCCGCCTTTTCAGGGATAAACAAACTTTGCCAACATGCTAAAAATATGGTTATTCCAAGCAGCAAGTTAAAGAGTGGCTACAAGGTCAGGATACATATACACTTCATAAACCCAAACGGAAGAATTTTCGAAGGGTAAAAACAATAACAAAGGGTCTCAATGATTTATGGCAAGCTGATCTTGCAGATATGACACGATTGTCTAGGTATAATGATGGCAACAAATATCTACTAGTGGTTATAGATGTGCTGTCTAAATTTGTCAGAGCTGCCCCCTTAAAGTCTAAAAACTCAAAATTAGTATGCGAAGCCTTAGAAACCATGTTTCGAATTAACCGTCCAAATCATATTTTCTCGGATCGTGGCGCTGAATTTACAAATATCACATTCAAAAATCTCTGTCAAAGGTACGAAATAATTTGCTACACTGCTCAGAATGTTGAAACCAAGGCTGCAGTTGCGGAAAGATGCATCCGTACTTTGAAATCCAAAATATATCGATACCTTACCAAACACAATACGTATCGCTATATCGACATTTTACAAGACATTGTTGATAACTACAATCACACAAAGAATCGCTATGGTTTCCGTCCAGTGGATGTAACTGTTGAAAATGAATCTGATATTTTAAACATTTTGTACCCTCCTCGAGGACACAGAGTTCTTTCATACAAGTTTAAGCTTAATGATGCTGTAAGAGTTGCAAGTGCTCAATTTATCTTCGACAAGGGATACAAACCGCAATGGTCTCAAGAAGTATTTTATATTACAAGACGAATACATTCAGATCCACCGCGTTATAAAATTAGCGATTACGGAAAAGAAGATATATTGGGAACATGGTACGAGCAGGAACTTCAAAAAGTGCGTGTTGGGGATACATTTAAGATTGAGAAAATATTGCGAAAACGTAGAACGAAAGATGGTTCCCGTCAATATTTAGTAAAATGGCTTGGATATCCTGAAAAATTCAACAGCTGGGTGGATGAACAAGACATGAAAAGGGTATGACCTATTTATCATTTTCAAAATGGAGACAATACCGTTAGAAGTACCGTTTACCTGTATTGTATCAGGTGCAACAGGAGTAGGGAAAACTCATCTTGTGGCTCAACTGTTGCGTAAAAATCTATTTGATAAGCAATTTGAAAAGGTTGTTTGGTGTTATGGAATGATGCAACCTATGTATCATCAATTGTCAGAGGAAATGGATAATTTAACGTTTGAAGAAGGATTCCCCACCGTGGTTGAAAGGAATGAAGGACAAACACTCTACATTCTTGATGATTTAATGGAGTACTCAAATGACAAAACATTGGCAAATATGTTTACCCGAATGCGACATGCAAATATTAGTACTATATTTATAGTGCAAAACTTTTATCATTCTGGAAAGTACATGACAGAAATTTCCAGAAACGCTCAGTACTTATTTCTATTTCCAAACCCACGTTCGAAATCAATGATTGCAACATTAGGAAGACAAATGTGGCCTCATAAGCCCAACTTTTTATCTACAGCGTTTGAAATGGCAACCAATGAGAAGCCATACAGCTATCTGATGATCGATCTGAAACCTAATACACCTGAGGATTTACGTGTTAGGGAAAATATTTTTGATCAAACTGCAGTATACAAACCTACATGAAAAGACACGTTATCTTGTTATCTATAAAAGATATGGAACGTCACTCCGCAACAATATCTCTGGTCTGTGCCTTGGTTAAAACTGACAAGAAATGTGTTAAAAGTTTTATGAAGTCTGCTCCCGTATCTGTAATAAAGTCCTTGAGCGAAATTTGTTATAATATTTTATATGGTAACATTCCTCTTACTGAGCAGCAGATTAAGCAACTACGCAAGCAACGATCCTCAATATACAAATTATCGTCTTTAAAGTTATCTGATAACATGAAAAGACAACATGTTACAATTGATCTTTTAAGAACATTGATTGCAGTATGGCCAAGCGATACCTCTTAGTTTCTCCTAGCTGGTTAGAGAAACACACGCAAACTGATGGAGAACCAGTGAAAATCAGTGTAGACACAGTTGAGGATAAATCAAAGGAGGATATTTCAACTCTATTTTCCAAGCGCCTACAGTCCAAGGTCAAACTCCTTTCCAGTCATTTGAAACCCGTAAAGCAAGATGCAAACAACCGTGTTCAGTATAATGATGGATCTGTAGGGTCAACACTATACGATATATTAAGGTATTTAGTAACTGACAGCGGAAAATTTTCAGCTCCCCGTCCAATAGACATTGACCAATTTCGAACAGAGTATATGCAAGGTGTACCGAATGGAGCTTTAGGGAGAGGTAAAGAAGTACATGAAAAGAAAAGTATCGAGTGGAAACGTTTATATTGAACAATATGTCAACAGCAACTACGTTTAAGATTTGTGAATCGAAAGACGGTCGAGCCTTGGCGTTATTTGCTACAGGCTACTGTCCGTTGAGCAGCGTACATGTTGCTGATTTCAAGGTGGATGATATGACGTATAGCAGTATTCAACAATATTATGAATCGGAAAAGGCAAATTACTTCAACTGCTATGAAGCAAGATATGAAATACTGATGGAGCGTTCTCCAAAGAAGATAATAAATATTGGGGAAAATTTAAAGTTCTTCGACCAACCAGAATGGGACAAGGTCAGGTATGATGTCGTACTTAAAGCTATGGAGGCTAAAGTCAATCAACATAACCCCACTTACGACTTGTTGATGTCTACAAAAAATGCTATCATTGCAGAGGCCAGCAAGTTTGGCAACGGTATTGGGCTATATATAGAAGACGCAAACGTCAACGACATCAGTCTTTGGACTAAAGACAACTGGTACGGTCGTCTTTGGATGTCAGTTCGCTATGGACTTCAAAATAACCAACTTAGTGGTAAAGACCACAACCAGTAATAACATTAGCTTGCTACAACTCAGCAGTGTTCTACAGCGATTACGATACAACCCACGACGGTTTCGTGCTGGAACTTTAAAGTTGTCAAGCGGAAGTGTTATGGTATGGCCAAATGGCAAACTGGTATTTATGGGATATAAGTCAATGGATGATATGCGTTTGGATGCGAAGAATTTGAAGAAAATTTTGAAAAATTTTGGATACTGGACTGATGAATTTGAATTTGAAATTTGTTCTGTAACTGGTGTGTATAATTGTAATGCTGTTATTGATTTAAATGTTTTATATGAAAAGCTGAGAGGCGATTACACTATAACATATCTACCGGAATTATTTCCAAGTTTGAGTTTTAGATATAAAAGTGGGACATTGTCCGTCTTTAGAACAGGGAAAATTGTAATAACAGGTGTAAAGTCTCTTGGTGATATGTATGATATTGTAAACGATATATGTAAGTTAATTTTTTGAAATAAAGAGAAAAACAACAGCACTACATGAAAAGGCTATGCTATTTATAAACAGCTTAAATGGAGATTATTGTTGTGAGAAAGTTAAATGATTTAACAGTACAGCTTCCTATACCAATTGAAGCTGATTACGTCCTTGTGATGGGTTACAAGCTATTTGGATCCATAGATAAAAATAAAATGCCTTACATGATAAAGGCAAATTTTATTGAACCTAAAATTTTAAATTGTGGTTTTACCGAAACCCTTTGTGTTTTAACTGGACAAAAAGTGGAGACTTGCTCCAAATTGAAGAATAAATTTACCTCAGACCTAGTTTTTGAGGTAACAGACAATGTGGGAAATGCGATTTCCTCGTTCGCAGATAAAGTTTTGTACTTACATTTAAAGTTTATAAAAACATGAAAAGGATTTATGTGTGTTAATATTTAAAACAATGTCTATTAGTGTGAAGATCAACCCAGTGTTTCAAGGACAAAGGTACAAACCCAAAAGGAAGACCCTGAAACCTAAGCGAAAGAGTTTTAAGCCTAAGCGACAAACGTTAAAACGTCAAAAAGTTGTGAGACGAAGGATTAAAAAACATGAAAAGAAATTGAAACATTTAAAATCCAAGAAAATTTTCTAATATGGAAAACAGTAATCTTGACTGGAGTCGAAAACCTCAACAACAACATGAAATTGAGAGTTGTCAGCTTGTCGAGTTTACCAGTGTCAGCGGACAGCAGATTGAGGATGCTGCGACACCGCTGGAATTTAAGATTCCAAAGTCTGATTACCTGGTGGATATGAATCAGTTGTTTCTCAAATTCAAAGTAAAACTGATTACCAATTCGGCGACACAACCACCCAAAGCACCAGCCAACAAGCCGGATCCAAAGAAACGAAATAAACGACAAATCCTTGCAGTTGTACCATGTAATCAATTTGGCTATGCAGTATTTAGTCAAGTTGACGTCAAAATCAACAATGAAATTATAACATCAAACCAAGCAAACTATCCTTGGATGACCTATATCTTAAACCTTTTACATTACTCAAGAGAAGAGCGAAACTGTCATCTTCGTACTGCTCTTTGGTTTCAAGATAGTGCTTATTCTATGGATAGTTTTGAAGACAATGAAGGCGCTACAGCTAGACAAGCGTACTTTTTCAACAGTGATGAATGTACATTATACCTACCAGTGGTGACTTCGGTTATATTTAATGGTGGATATTTACCACCACAGACGGAAGTGTCTTTGAAATTTTCTCGAAGTGCTCTAACACAAATTATTCAAGCAAAGGACAATGCTCAATGCAATATGATCATCAGCGAACCGATACTCAGAGCAAGCCTGTTGAAGCTAAAAAGTGGTGCTTTGGATTACTACGATAAGATATACCGATCGAAGGGAGCTCTTTACCCTTGTGT
The DNA here is from genome assembly GCA_030248225.1 of Trileptium ribeirensis. Lineage (NCBI taxonomy): Eukaryota > Metazoa > Nematoda > Enoplea > Enoplida > Thoracostomopsidae > Trileptium > Trileptium ribeirensis. The sequence goes on from JASANE010009843.1 coordinate 13,751, forward strand.
TACGTACGAGTTGCGAACATTTGGTTTAGGAAAAGATAACCAAAACTTTGACTATACGGTGTTTGAGGATGATTTACCTCGAAGGATATTTGTGTGGATGGTGTCAAAAGACACCTACAATGGGAACGTGAGCAAGAATATCTACAATCTAAAGCTTCCGGAGATGTCAAAGTTTCAAGTGCTTGTTAATAATCTAACTTTACCTGGACAAACACCTCTTGTTGTCAACGCAAAAAGCTCTCCTGAGGTTTATGCAAACCTGTTACATGGACTAAACTACCGGAACCGTGATCTAGGCTTCTCTCCTATCGACATGTTTGGAGGGTTTGGAATATTTGCAGTGGACGTGTCTCCAGATCATTCAAGTAGCTGCGGTAGCTACATTTCAAAGGTAAAGGATGGCAATCTTAGGTTGATTATGGACTTTGCGAAAACTCTAAACGAATCTATGGTTCTGTTCGTTATGGGGGAATTTACGAAAACTTTGAAGATGACTAAAGATGATAATAAAATTGAATGGATTTAATGTTTGTGTTTAAATGTGTTGTTGAATTTGTATAATAAAAAACCAAAAAAAATTGCACATGAAAAGGATTTGTACATGATTTTAGGTATTCAATATGGATACCATACGAAATTTTTTCTCAAAGCGAAAGCGTGAGGAAGAACAAATTCGTGAGCTGAAACGACAGATTGGTGTACTACGCGAGAAGGAGGCTCTGGGAATGGACGTACCAGATACATTCCCTCCCTCTGTGGAGTTGCTAGAACTGCGTCGGAAACGTCGGAAGAAGTAACGGGAATCGTTTGTGTGTTTGGAGTGGGATGTCACGACATCCTGCATATTATCTTTGATTAAATGCTCAGTAATAATGCTATGGGTGTATAGGTTGCTTGTTTGGGAACCAACTGACAGTTGCATCTTAGATGGCAGGTTACCGGCTCGAAGTGTCTACCGTAACACGTTGCCAACAGAGCAGGCAATCGCATCAGTTGGATTGGTACAAGCAACAAAAAAGGGTGGTCATCCTAGCCCTAATCCAGCATACCTAATGCCAGACTCTAAAAAATGCGTTCCGCTATTTTACGTCCCAGGTGGGACGTGAGGATAATGCCGTATGTGTTGAGAATGACAGATCATCTGGGCACATGGTGCAAAGAAACGACAACCCATCTCTGTCTTTCTCCATTTGGTGGCATCACCTCTACAATGTAGTGTGTATTTACAATGCAATGTTTTTGTTTTTGTTTGACATTGTATGGCATAGTATTGCGTTACAGGATTAGCTCACTTTTACAAAAAAGCCTCTTATAAGTACACCCTGCATTCGCCGGCCAACCAGGTCTGAACAGAAGCACGGGTGCCCTGTATGTCAGTCAGACCCAGTCAACGCAGAGGTACATGTGTCCTGCATTGTCAGCCAACATATGTCAGCGCAGTGACACTATAAGAAGCAATCTGTAAAAGATTGCAAGTCCTGTAAGGCAAGACTCTGCCATAAAATGTCTTTTAGGCCAGACTCAGCCTCTTCAACGTCGTCCTCTTCGCGTCGATTGAAAAAACACGGATGAATACTGAAACTGACAGTGGGCTTTTATACTTTTCAAACAGGCATTTAAGACGAATTTAAAATTAGATAACGTAATCGAAAATATCCTGTTTTAATGATATTTTTATACAAAAATATTCAAAATGTTGTAGTATAATTGAAAATATCCTGTAAAGGAGCAAGTAAAAATCCATTAAAAATGATGGATCAAAATCGTAAAAATTTTAATTCAAAATATCCTGAAAAAGAGCAAGTGAAAAATCGATTAAAAATGATGGATCAAACTCGTAAAAATTTTAATTCAAAATATCCTGCAAACGAAAAAGTAAAAAATCCATTAAAAATGATGGATCAAACTCGTAAAAATTTTAATTCAAAATATCCTGCAAACGAAAAAGTAAAAAATCCATTAAAAATGATGGATCAAACTCGTAATAATTTTAATTCAAAATATCCTGCAAACGAACAAGTAAAAAATCCATTAAAAATGATGGATCAAACTCGTAAAAATTTTAATTCAAAATATCCTGCAAACGAACAAGTAAATATTCCATGTTGTTGCTAGGTTTCTTTTTATAAAGTTAGTGTTACTGTGCTTTAAGCATGCACTAAACATGACAAGGAAACGGATTATATACAAGAATGCAAGCAAGATATGTGAAATGTTACACCGTAAATTTGCCATGTAAATGTGTATCATCGGATTACATCAAGTTGAGTGATGAGTGTTGGTGTCACTGTTTTCTGCGTCTGCAACGATCGCGAAGAGACGACGCGTGATCTTTACACATATATATACCTATTGATACATCATTTGTTCAGCTGTGCTGTGCTGTGTAGTCTTATCCAGGATACATGTTGCTAAGCCAAAGAGCCAACCTTAGCGGTATACTGCACTCATTATGCATGAAATACAGTCAGTTAGTCAGTCAGTGCGTGTGTACACTGTTATTACCATGATGATTACAATACAATGCTTCATCTAGTATGAAAGCTGTTTTAGTAGTATATATTACTGTGTAGGCATGGACTTGTTATTGGTATTACGAGCTCAACAATTGTTGAACATACTATATTCAATGCTGATTCGTGTACTAGCAAATACTATAATATAGATGGTATATTGTTCCTAGAAATTCGCTACATATAAGCAAAATGTATCATATAAAGCTAATAAATACTATTAAAGACTGTTTTAGTTCGTTGGGCCTGCTGTTATCATTTTAGATATATAACTATTATTGCACGTTGTTGTTGTGCTCTGAGCATACGACGATCACAGTGGAACATTTAACTATACTTGCTTTGGTCGCAACTATCAGGCTATACCATTGTTTTCACTGTTTGTAATGTAACATTGTTCGTTGAACGTTTTGATTTCGCAAGGCATAAAAACGAACGATGGGTATAGATGGAGCGAAAGTTTCTTTCAAATAGTACACATTTGCTCGAAAAATCCTTTTTGTTCGTCTGCTGGTTGCATAAAAGGTATTATGTAATTTTATGGGTGTTTCGAAATTGAAGTATATCGTCTTTGCGGAATGTTATTCGAGTATATTCGTTATTTTTACACATTTCTTATTATATGTATTGCGTATACATGTATATGTATTTATTATTTAAGGTCATTAATCATATTTGACAGGTAATTAATCATTTTTGACAGGTCACGTGATCCAGGGTAAGTATTTCTAAAAATTTGACAGGTCATTAATCA